>CAWZYM010000217.1:1037500-1085000 GCA_963966185.1 Rhabditoides inermis | reverse complement strand
GTTTTTATGTTCTTTTCACGGTTTTATTTACAGTTTACGGTTCATTATTACGGTTTTGTACGGTTCATGATCATGTTTCTTATTCTATATAAATTTTTGGCCATCTAACAAAATTAGAAAGCACACTAAAATACGCACAAATTAATATCGCATAATCATGCACAAAACACTGTGTAAAAACCTAAATTATTTATTAATACCGACAAAAAACCACAATTATGTATAATGCGATCTTTACAACAACATACTATAATATAGGGTAGTCTTCAAATAACTTTTCGACATACCATTTGATGACGTGATAACAATGTGCGAGAGAGGAGAGATAGGATAGGACAGACGCCGAGAAAACGAAGAGCGACTGGGGAGGGGACTATTATTAGTAAGAACAGTATACTCAAAATACAAAAGTAGAACGTACAAACTTTGGGGACAAGAGAATAAAGAAACTGTGAGTAAATTGAGTGCTCGCACCGCGGGCACTACACAAGAATCATTCCATCATCTTCCCTTGCCCACGAGCGGTCGGTCCCCCCAGTTTATTTTCCCCCGTCGCACCCGCCAAGCCCGATCTACGTGGAGAATTGCTGGATCAACGGTACCCGCTACATGTTCGCTGCTGGCTTTGGAATTTGAGGAATCCTCGGAGCACGGAGTTGAACCCGCCGAGTACACTTTCTACAATGGCTGTCGCAACGTCAACCTAAGCGTGAGACCAAGCACCACCCGTCCTGCAAATAGGATCCCGACAAGAAGGAACCACCGACAGATACTTCACGCAGACTAAACCCTTTGTGTTTCATCTCCGTTGTTGTAATCTTGATATCGGCAGTAAATCAATTCAATTCAATCTGATCACGCGAATAAGCTGGTAAACTGGGAAGGAGGAAAAGGGAAGGACGGGAGACAGCGAGGGGGCGGGACCTGAGGGGCGGAGACTCACCGGGTCAGACGGGCTCTTCGTCGACCGCCTCCAGCTTGACAGTCTTCTCGCCGTTCACATCGACAGGCGAGTCATGTTGGGACTGTGCTGTCTGTGCCGCCGCCTCTTCCCCATCCACATCCTCCTCCAGTAGGGCTCCCTCCAACTCCCCATCCACTCCATCAGCCAGCACGTTCTCGTCCAACTGCAACACGCACATCACACTCCTCTCTCGTGATCGGGCGAACCTGCACACCAGATCATACAGTTAGGACACACAAGGGAGCGAGAGAGACGAGACCAGACAGACTTGCAATGCTTGCTTGCCCGCATGCTCGCTTCCACTTGCACACATCAACACTCACCTGTTGATATGGCGCGGGCTCGTCTCCAGTAGGGCCGACCCTGCTCCTTCTCCTCGCATTCAGAAAGAAGTTGGCGTTCATAAAGAAGTTGGCCAGATCGAGCCGCAGGTGCTCTGCTATTGTCTGCTGCATCTCGCGAGACGAACGCTGCGTCTCCTTAAAACAAAGAGTTTGATCAAATAGACATAGAAGAATCAAAACTTCATGAATACATGTGAAATTCTCCATGTTGTTCACCTTGAATATGGCCTGCAGTGCAGGGTCCTCTTTTGAATGTCGGTGAAGACGAGTCGCGGTCGCTTGTTGGCGGTGGCGTCGTCACTGCCGGCGTGTGCCCGTGCCCGCGACGTGTGCCGCACGTTCTGCGCAGGCGTCGGCGGCGACAACACTCCCGCCTGCCCCGCAAGCCGCACCGTCGCTCCCGAACCATCCTCCTCTCCTCAAACCACACGTTTAAACAGCTTTTAATTGTTTTGTTTAAAAAAAATATAATTATCAATATTGAACATGCCGTGTCGACTCGCAGCTAAACTACTCGGCAACTCTCTCACGCCATAGCGCCAATAGTCCCTTTCATAACAGCCGAGCCGCCGACCGCGCATATAGCTATTGCCTGCCTATGCCATCAGTACAGTCGCGCCCTTCGCTCTTCTCATCGTATTCCCAACGCCTAGTCACACCCACTCTCCCACCCAACAACGACAACGCGACAAATCATCTTCATCACATCACCACATCTCTCTGCTCTCGCTCGCCCTCTCCCGCCTCTCTCGCAGTAATGCGACCGCCCATCACCGCAATGCAAACGCAATGCGTCACTACCAAAAACCGCAGTGGCGCGCGTGCTGCGTCGTTCGCAGCGTGATTCACAAACGCCACCACTGCAGCACAATGTGACGACTCGCCTTTCACACCACAATACCCCTATCCACCCGACTCGCCCTCGTCTCATTCGCTATGCGCAATATGGACGGCAGTGTGGCGAGGCTAGGCCGTATATCCAGTCAGTCGCTGCGGCGCCACTCCCGCTCAGTCACATTACATAAACCATCCAACAAGACACACGCAAAAAAACGCCCGCATTACAAACGCGCCCTAGCGGCACGCTCGCATTCACTTTCAATCACGCGGACACATTGTCAAGAACACATACTAGCACACTAGCGCGGTCGCAAACTAATTCGAATCGCGACTTCGCGAGGCGAGACCAGACTACATATACGTATAGTGCGCAACCACAAATTCCAATACAAATGAGTGGCGGAGCGGCGACTGACCAGTCTTGTACATGTCGAGTATGCCGAATCGCATGGCCAGAGGCTGCTGCACCCAGTTGAACATGCGGCGGAACGTCTCCCGACCAGACTTCAGCTTGTTCCACGGCTTCGGGTTGCGCAGCAGATCCGACAGCGTACCCTGATTCCTAAAACATACTTGTTGTTAATTACTTAAAATAACACGCTATACAAAGCCAAAAAAGAAACTGAACAAAATAACACGGCACCTGCACAAAATTCTCTCCGAAAATATCGCCTGAGGAATAGAGTGCTGCTTCAGCTCGTACGCTATACGCTTACCCAACTCCTTAAAATAAATCCATGAAATAGATAAGGACAAATCCGATAATCCGCAAAAATCGACACGTGTGTACCTGGGTGTCAATGTAGATGTCATCGTCAATCTCCGCGTTCAACGGGTCGTTCTTGTCGTTGGTCGAGTACACCTTGCGCGCTGCAATCACACATTCTTTACGGCTCTTTGTGTCCATAACTCACTCCGAGTACACCATGCAGGGTATTATATTCGCCAACCACCACTCAACAAAAGCACTCACTTACAACAACATACGATGTCGAGCGTCCTACAACCTATAAGACGTTTCGATACTCATAAATGTGTTATACATCACCGGAATGCACTATTGAACTGATATTAATTACAAAAACACATCAAAAAACATTCAAAAATTGAAAACAACAAAGTAAAACAAATTAGGTGGGACTATATCGCAACCGACCGCGGGTGCAGAGATGCAGACAAACCGCGGGGGCTAGAGCGCAGAGAGTCGGGGGTGCGCAGCTCGTGCGCAGTGCTATTTCATGCTTCATGTTTTGATCACCTAACCCCCGTGTTTGTAATTTACAAACAATTTCTATTCTGAACATATGCAAAACGTTATACCACAGTTCTATTCATATCCTACAGTCAAAAACCACAGTCATACCCCTTGGTAAAGCACTCGACGACCGAGGCCCCCGTGGCCTAGTGGATAGCGAGTTACGCGCGCGAAGCGGGAGGTCGACAGAGAGAGTGGAGTGTACAATAACGAGCAAGCAGCCGGAATGGCTTCTCCGACGACGACCTGCGATACCGTACCTACTACAGTACTCCTAGCTATCGTATCAAGTACCGCATCTACAGTACTCTCAGCTACCGTAATCCGTACCGCCTACCGTACACTCACGTAAAGTGGCACAAATCTTCCCCGACCGAGCTGAGCACGCGCAGATTCTTTCCGTCTTCGTCGTAGTTCACAGTCTGAAATAAATCGATAATCAATCGATAATCGATCGATCGACCTCCTGATAGTCGTTATCAGCCATCACCAATGACACGGTGGGATTGTAGGCAAACGAGGCGCTCGCGTCCTTCGTGTACGTGTCAATCACTGCAATCGATCGATAACCAATCGATATGGATCGATATGGCGCACTCACCTAGTGCGATGCCCTTCCATGTGCCTGTCGCGTCCACTCCCCACTCTGCCCCCGTTGGCAGCTCCGTGTCCGACAGCCAGATCGCCATTCCATCCGCGTTCGCTCGACCGCCCCATATACGCGCCTCCAACTGAAAACACTCGTCTCACGCACTACATCCTCTTTCACCAGGAACACTTGGACCAGCGCGGCTGAATATAAGAAAGAGCCACTCTGGTATATTCTTCAGCTGCTCCCACACCCACAACTCATCCTCGACCCACAAACGTTCTCCCCTATTCATCACTAGACAGACAGGACCCCGTCACTCTCGACAGTGACACATTGGAAGAGGAACAGAGAGGTATCCCTTCGACTCACCGCCATCTCCCAGTCCCTCGCATCCAACGCGTGTTTGTTCCACATCGCACCCGCCTGCGACTCTGCCGCGCGCGTCAACCGCACCCGCTCGCGCTGACCGAACGCCGTGCCTACAGTATCCAATCTACAGTAACCCGACCATATGAGCTACCATACCGTGCAGGTTCCAGTTGGCGAAGTCGACGCCTCCGAGGTCCGGACCCTGAATAAGGCATATGGTCACAGAAGAGAGAGAGAGAAAGAGAAAGAGAGAGAGAGAGGGAGAGAGAGAGGGAGAGAGAGAGGGCGACACCTTGTAGTCGGATGCGTAGACGGCAGCCTCTAGGGATAGGAGAAGCAGCAGCCGCATCGCGCGGGTGGTGGGAGGGGAAATGACGACGGTCGACTGTCATCTGGAAAGAGACGAGCGAACGAGAGCGACTCGAATCAGCATGCCACACTCTGCCACTCATTGAACATGTCGCGAACTAGTGTGAACGCGTTGTTTCTCCTCACAGACATGCATACCTTGCGGAAGAAGGCGCCTTTGACTCAAAACTACTTTTTTTTGTGTAGTTGGTGTAGATGATAGCAGTATACCAATTGAATGGCCAGGAATTACAGCAAGGGATGATCAAGAAAGGCTACCTTCATTTTTATTAATCTTTCTAATGTTTTCCGAACATCTTCGGTCAGAATGCATCGACACTCGACACATATTATCTTCAAATACAAGCCCTATTGAGCACTTGCCTAAGGCATGGCGCTTTGTCCGACAGGAATCAATCGATTGAGCGTCACTACACAAAAAGAGCGGGAAGAATGTAAGAGTCATTCATTTTTATGCAGTTCTCACATCTGATTTGTTCTTCCGTAGAACGTCAGTTATTGCCTATAGTCTAAATCTATAACATTCTGCCCCAATTCTGACGTCTTCGTACTAATCTCTATCCTTTTTTTCCAGAACCATCTGCCGTCAAAAGCGCGAATAAATGGTTTCTATAGACTACTATGCTGAGCAATTATATATGAACTACTATTGGTTCGACAAACGTAAGGGTAAGACTGATTATTTTAATCAAATCCTTCAAAATCTATTTTACAGATGTTCAAATAAGAGAATTCTTACTCCATCTTCGAAATATCCACAGTGCACTAATGAGTTTCCCCATTGTTTATCTACTTTTCAAAATCAGAATTCTCAGTCACATCAAAGATTTAGCCGATGTAAGCGTTCTTTATGTACATATTTCTCAAATGCCATTTTTCAGCCACTACTTCACGTTCATGTTGCCATTACATTTCTCAATTTTGCTCTTTCTGTCCCCACTTACTTCGGGTGTCGATGGTGACTACATATACCACATCAAAACTAAACGGTTCAAACATTTCAGGATGAATACGTATTTCCATCCAATTGAACTGTTCGCTGAGACCTTTCTACACATTTATCTGATAACTGCTTCGAATTCATACCTTTATAGATACAAGTATGTCTCTTTGTTTGCTATTTGTTATTTGTATAAATTTTGTATTTCAGCGATCGAACTTACGAAACAAAATATACAAAAGAATTTATATTGGCTTTCATAGAAACCTGTTTGGTACAGTTTTCGAAAAAGGTGTTATTCCATTTCTACGGTTATAAACAAACCATCGCAATTTGCAATACTTCCTACGTTTTTTTGACTTCTCTGATTTCGATCCGATTCATTTTCGTAAGTTGACTCACAGTTTCCATAAACCACAAAAAAAAGGATTTAGTCTGATGCACCCGAGCAAGTCCGTGGATTTTTCTTCCTCAGCCCTCAAAGTCAACATTGTTGGTTCAAAGGATTTATAATATTCAACGCTTTTTTGCACATGATGATAACAGGTTGGTGTTCACTAAATGGGGATAAAATAAATATTATCTATAGTTGCCTAATGAAATCTTTAGCTCTCATTGTCGAAAACAAATGCAGTGTTGGAGAATTCATGTTTATTACATTTTCTGTTAACGAATTTTCAACGCATTCCTTCACGGTGAGTTTTTAGGCAGTGTATGCTCTATGGAATAACGTTCTTGTTTCAGATTCTCAGTAGCCTGTAGCACTACACTACTATCAAAGATTTCAATAGAAGTCTCAAGGATTTGGACAGTGTTATATATTCATCAAACCACGTAAACACATAAAATTGCATAAAGAAATCTTTTAAACAATCTACTTTGTGTGGCTAAGCTTTAATTGGAATCAATTATTTGAAACGCTTAACGTCGAAAACCAACGCAACTAAATCTTCTCATTGGCAAGCGATATATGTATTTCTAAATTAAAAGTCTAAATTAAAAAAAGTTAAACCGCGTAAGTTCTACGTCATCACCAGCGGCAAGGACTACTTTGGTGTGCAGCGCCGTACGATTTGCGGAGAAATTAGTCTATGAAAATCAATGCTAGAATGTTATGCGATGTTACTGTAGAACTCAACTTGCAACCACCGATGCCCGAAGAGATGTCGTCGATGTCATCGGGTCTCTGTCGACCGCAACTTTTTTATTGTTGGTATTGCGTTTATCTCACTACTCATAGAGAGTAACAAGGATATAGCCGTACCAATTGTTCTCAGCCGAAAACAAGACAGAGTCTTGGATTATAACGACTGTGAAGACGTAACAGCCGTAATCACGACAACCGGTGGGACATATCGCGGTTATTTTGTTACTGTTCCCATTATTATCTTCATTGTATGGATAAACATGTTGTTCAAAATAGATAGCGTGGGTCTTTTACATGATATGGATTGATTCTCTAGAATGTGCTTCACCCCTGTCCGTTACTCCGATGGCGGCTACGAGAGGGACGATGAGCTCACCCGCATGGTCCCTCAACGTCCCTCCGCATGGTCCCTCATGGTCCCGCCCCCTCCCTCAACGAAGGAAGACGGTCCGATCGCCTCAATTCGATGAGGAGGACAGAAGGACAGCGAGTCTATCGCCAAGGCACTGGAGAGGCCCGAGCCCGAAGGGGACTCCTCCGAGGAACGCTCGTCCCATCATGCCCCGCTCTGACCGCCTGCACTGCCGGAGCTGGAGGACGCGTCGTATAGTGGCGACGCGCCTATCTCGGGACGTATAGAGGCGGTCGATACCTTTGCCCCAAAAGGCTCGTCCCTCAATCTCTCTTTCTCTTTCTCTTTCTCTCTCTCTCTCACTCTCTCTTTCTCTCTCTCTCTCTCTCTCTCTCTTTCTCTTTACCTGTTTATGTGGATAGCGAGAACAAGGTCAGTTGTGCGTTCAGTATCTGGTATATGATATATCTATTGATTTTCAGGAGAACGGCAAAGGGGAGCCTCCGGTGAAGAAGTAGCGTGTCGCCATACCATCACTGTCGCAGCTCCTTCAAGTAGTGACGCTGAAGGTCAGCCGAACGTGCGCCGAACTCACCAACAAGGTGTACGCGACTGAGGCTATCAGCAGTGGCCGGTACAACCGAGTGAGCTCTGTCACGTGTGCCAGGAGGAGACTGTGGCTATGCGCCATCGGACATTCAAGAAATGACTCGCCGCTTCCGCCTTTCCGCCTCCCCTTCCTTATTCTGGTATCTCAATCGCCCATCTTACCCTTTCTACGTTTGTATAAATGCCATTCTTTCAAAACAACAATCGATGAACACTTGTATTTTAACATTAATCTAACACAATAGACAAAATACATTGATTCCCACTCTCACAAAATAACCAATCAAACGAACACCAATATTATTCTCTCGCGACATTTCTCAATGTACAAATATGCTCGCGCCAACAATAACAATATATAGGATAAGAAAGATCAATGACGGAAACCGGAACATAAAAAGAACTGACAGTCTACCAACAGAGCCATCTAGCAATGAGTCGTCAGAAGCGCAAGTTGAACCCTCCCTGATGTTGGTGGGGCTTGACGTTGAGCTGATTGAGCAGCTGCGCCGAGGCGGGGTCGAGGTTCGGCGCGGGGCGGGCGGCAGCCGCACGCTCCGCCTGCGGGCGAGCCTGCACAGCACATGTCACGCAATTCATTCCGGTAAATAACACGATTGGAGAATACGAAAGCAACTATGGTAGAAAGAAGCATAGCCGACTCACCGGCGCCTGCTTGCTGAGCTCGGACTTTGCCGGCCAGGTGGGGAAGAGATGCTCGGGGGTGGGGTTGGGAGGCGTGGTGAACCACGAGTCCTCCAGCGCGTCCGCTGCTGACACACGACGCTCAGGGTCATACGTGAGGAACCTGCAAGACGTAGACAGTCAATACCGAGTTCCCAGAGAGAGAGAGAGAAAGAGAGAGAGACAGAGAAAACGTACTTTTTCAGCAGTCCAAACCCGGGCTCATTGAGCACCTCCGCCGGGAAGTGCTTGCGCAGTTGCATGAATCTGGAAAGCCAGTGTGAAAAGAAGATATATTTCCAAAGCAACCTCTGCAATTCATCGACCAACTAAATGTCATAAAAGCGATCCCAAGTCCACAATCTAGTGAACATGTCGCACTCAATAAACAAACCCCTGCGCCCAATCCACTCCTAAACCAACAGCGTCTAGAACCGCAGTGGGCCCCACCCTGCCCGCCCCCTCACTTGTGTTGCTGGAAGGTGAACTGCTTCGGGCCGGGCAGCTCCGTGTAGCCCGGCCAGATGTCGTTGTGCGGCGTGCCCAGCTCCTGCAACACACATAACTCGCAAAAGTCGTTTGCACACAATATTATCGATTCCAACATTATATTCACCATGGTCCAAACTACGAAACACACATTACCACTATAGCAAATTGATCTGTGATGTAAAAGACTACTTCTCTTTCGAAGACGAAATACGAAACACACATTACCACTATAGCAAATTGATCTGTGATGTAAAAGACTACTTCTCTTTCGAAGGTTTCGAAGACGAGTTCATCAAATGTCGAAAAGAAGCCGAAGAAGAAAGCGGTCGCTGCTGTTGATGTCCCCACCCAGTCAACTGCTACTGCTGCGCCCGAAGAAATGCCGTGTAGGTTTCCGTTCGCGTTACGAAGCTGTTTTGTTTTGTAATTATATTGCTTAATACCATGATTTAGGCCTCACCTACAAGCTGAACGAGCGCTACAGCACATTGAGACACTTGTTCTTCAAGGCGGATGCGTCAAACGAGAACTCTCTGCTTATCTCAAACATCCCTCCCGCCATCAACGAGGTTTAACTTCTTTTAAATCGTCTTTTGAATCAACTAGTATCAAATATTTTTTTTCGGAATAACATCAGTTATGCTCCCTTCAAAAGGTGATAGCGCCGGGTGGTTCAAGTCTCCATGTGTAGGACATCATCCGCGGCTTCGTCTCGCAGTTCGTGAAGGTGAAGATCAACCACGTGATCCCACAGCGCACCACCGCCGCCGACGGCGACATGTCCAAGGTGCGTGATTCTCACAGTTGTGAGGCGTCAAAGATGTTGAGTATAACGCAGTTATGGGGTATCTTGTGTACTACCTGAAACAATGGTTCTCGCCATTGTCATTGTGAAAGTTGGATATTGCTATCAGTTTCTAAGGTTGTGCATCACATCTTTTCAGGGCCAGCGCACGTTCGCCATGTACTTTGCGTTCTCCTCCGGAGTCACCGCGGCACTCTCCGGCTGCCGCTCCGTCGGCCCCTACACGGCCGCCGACTACGGACCCCTGAACACGAACAGTGTGTTTCAGAGTGAGTGGTGTATAGTAATGGGACCTGCATCCAACATCCTGCACCGTATTCCAGAGTGAGAGTAGTTTCAAATTCAAATCAATTGTTCAACGCAGTAGTCTGTTTATCTTGTGCGGTGGAATGCTATGATATTATATATATCTCTCTCTCTCCCTCCCCCCCTCTCCACCCGCTCCCCTTCAGATCCACACCCCCGACATTGGCGGCTCTCACAAGTGCAGTGAGATGGTCGCCGCCACGATGCAGAATCTCGAGATGATCATGAACGAGCATCACTATTGATTATTGATTGATATTGATTTGTATAGATAATAAGTGTAATAAAGATGTAGTAATTTAGTTGGGCTGAACGCGCGGAAGGTAGTGGGCACCGCCAGGAGTTTCATATGAAATTCATTCGTTTGCAAAGACGAACGAAATACAATTGCCGCGATGTGGTTTGATAAGTGCCGAACAGCACATGCCGAAACACTAAAAAGTGACTAGAGGCGTGAAAACTCAATCGTCGAAATGATCGTTGAGCAGGAGGTACAAACATCAACACATCACATGTAATCTGTCAAATCATTCCAAATCTAGTTTCATAACCTGTTCCACCTGTAAGCGAAAACTGAAACATTTTTAAATGTCTGATTTTCTATGGCATTTTCTATGCATTGATGACGAGTGTTTAGTGTTTTCTCACTTTGAAGCGCTCAAATTAGCGTACCGATTAGTCTGAGTGAGGGAGACAAGAGGTACGTAATAATCACACTAATAGTTTGTTGCATGAAAATGCACATCACGAGAATCGTATTGTAACATTGAGCGAGATGAGACGGAAAAAGAGGAGGAGGGGAGATGACGTCGGATGAATTCGTGGCAGCGAAGATGTACAACTTTCACTTTTCCTATGAACGTTCTCCTTTCTCATAATTGACCTCCCAATTGGATAAATCTGTACAGCTCATCTACTTGGAGCATAGAGAGTGATGTGAGAGCCGCCGCACAATGGCACACATGTGCATGCACGAGAACTGCGCAGAGGAACGTCTTCTGCGACAAGTGGCGGAGGCCTAGTGGCGAAGAAGCTCTCCATTTCATCGGCAGGCGACCAGTTCGATTATTGCACCAGTCAACTTTGTTCACAAAATAACACACACCATTTGCCGACAAAATTCGATTCTTATTATCTTCAAAAATATAACAACGTATCACATCATCGTCAATGATACATACAACAACGTGCGCGGAGAGGACAACACATATTATGTACAACATTGTGCGCGCATACGCATCTACCGAGTGTGTGTGTGTGTGTTCAGAATACCATGTCGTGTAGCTGTCCCTGGGGCACGGCCCTCTGCTGGCCGCCGCCTCCTCTGCCGCCCTGTCCTCCGCGATGACCAGCCCCTCCTCGGCCGCGGCCACTGTGCGCACCCCTGCCCACTGTGTACTCGTGCAGAGAACCCTGCAACATCACATATCTCTCTCTCTCTCTCTTCCTTCTCCCGTCCCTCCCCTCTCCACGCACACTGATCGTGTTCATCAGGTCGGCCACGTTCTCGGCGAACATGGGTTTGTGGAAGAACCACGTGTGGTCGAGGGCCTCGTCGCAGTTCGGCCGCCGCTGCGGGTCCAGCGTCAGCAGCTGGTCGATCAGCTTCACCGCCTCCGGGTCGTTCTGCAACACGCGCTCTTCCTCTCTCCTCTCTCTCTCTCTCCTCGCTTTTTCTCTCTCTCTCTACCTTGATCACATGTGATAGCCTCTCGACGACCACCCTCGGCTTGTCTTTTGGCATGCTCGCCATCAGCTGGTTGTACAGCGGCAGCTTGTCCACGTTCTACAAAAGAAAAATCCATTAGAGGGCGGAGTCTGAATGGGCGGGACCAGACACTCACCGGCCACACTTCGGGCGAGATCGAGCCGCATAATTGTATGATGTACGACAATTGACGCTGTTCATTGTCGCCCTGAAAAATGTACCATTTCCATCCACACATCAGTGCTTCTTTCTCATAAAGCAATTCCATGACACCGTCCACGTGAGCGCGTGAGGCTACATAAGCGCCGAGTGTGGCTAGGCGGTGCTAGACACTTCTTCGCCCATCTCCCCCACTCCTCTCCCTTACCTACCTGCATGACGGGACTCCTCGTCCACATCTCCGCCATGATGCACCCGGCTCCCCACATGTCGATCGCCGGCCCGTACTGCCTCTCGCCCAGCAGCAGCTCCGGCGGCCGGTACCACAGCGTCACCACGCGGTTCGTGTACAGCGGACGCGGGTTGCCTGCAAGTCGCCCCCGCTACTTTCAACGACGCCAAAAACACTTTCAAACATCGAATATGCTATTCTCCCCTCCGCATCTCCACGATTTCATCCATGTTCTATTGCGTTCATGAAACGCGATACGGGATAGATGATTCGATTTGATCCTAGACACTGACTCTTGAGGTGCGGTCTGGCGAGTCCAAAGTCGGCGAGCTTGAGCACGCCGTCGCGGGTGATAAGCACGTTGGCGGCCTTCATGTCGCGGTGCAGGATCGACGACTGGTGGATCTTGTGCAGACCGGACAGCAGGTGCTGAACAGGCGCCGATATACTAATATATATAAAAAAACATACATTTGAAAAGAACAATACCAACAAAACAAAAAAAACTTTAATTACGAAACAAATTTACGCAAAATTTGTGTAACGAACTCACGTGCATGAGCGTCTTGATGTGGACGATGGAGAGCTTGACCTTGCTGTTGGACAGCAGCCCGGCCAGGTCGTGCTCGCAGAACGTGAACACCAGGTAGAACGTGCTGCGCTCGCGGTTGTGCGACGACGCTGCAACACCCAAAACGTCAATGTACCCACCATTGCAGCTATGGAAGAAATAGTAAACGCAACACGACATTTGCGATGACAAAACCAAATAGGCAGGACATAAAAAGGTAGGAGCAGTTTCGGGTGAAAAAAGTCGTGAGTCTGATGTCTGAAGCCACCATTTTTCGTGGATTGTGCATTCAGCATTCCGCACAGACAGGTTCCGCGCCACTCGCTCACCCGTACGCAATCCCCCCTTACCTCGACTGGAGCAGATCTCGATCAGCTCAGTGATGTTCTTGTGCCTAAGCTGCTGCAGCATCTTCACCTCGCGAAGCGCCGTGATCGGGAACTAGAATGAATGGACATGTGCGGAGTTTGAACAATACTTTTGTAAAACAATAAAACAAAACACTATATAACACATCACAGTATAACAACTTTATGATAAAAAAAAAGGAAAAAAATAAGTTGGAGACCCGACCCACCCCCTCCTTCTCGTTCTCCATGAGAATCTTCTTGAGCGCCACCATGCGCTTGGTCGTCTTGCAACGCGCCTTGAACACCTCACTAAAAATACATTTTAGTGTATTATTATCATTAGTGTATTAGTATCGAGTATTAGTATCATGAACAATTTTGGCATCCCTTCCACACCCACCCACTAAACGTACATATACATACTACGTCGAATGGCAACGGTAACACACATGTAACACACACACAGGCACACAGCACAACCAATGCCACTCTCACCCGAACGTGCCCTGTCCAATCTTGAGCAGCAGCTCGTAGTTGGAGATGTCGCTGATGTACGGGAACTGACACTGCTCCGTGTACCGGATCAGCTCCGACCCCACCTAGACAAACAAATAACCATCTTATCGAAAGATGCTGGGATGCGCGGTGAAGCGGAGCGAGCCGTCTGGTGGAGGGCTCGATTCCACCGCGCACTCGCCGCCAATTTCGTGAGAAGAGTTATTCATGCAGTTATTCGAGTATCAAAACTCAAATTCATAATGAAATAAAAACAGCAAATACTTGAGCAACGTACCCGTTGCCTGTCCATCTCGGCCTTTTCCTGCGGCGTCGGCTCGCTCTGCTGCGGGTGGCCATTCGACTGCGACGACGAACGAGCTGTATGATTTGATTATATCATGATTATTCCATCACTTTATTTCTGCTGGCAGTGAAAGTCGGTGAAACCTCAGAGGATGAAGAGAAACGATGCAATCGATTGGCGTTTCACTCACCGGATGAGGGGTGTGCGGGCAGGTTCTGTGGTGCTTGTGTGGGAGCACCTGGCAGAGGGTTCATCGCCTACATTACAAGCGTAGAAAACTTGTACACATAAATTCTATACTATTCGGTAAAACGTAAACAAAAAAGGAGGAAAGACAGCTGCGTTCAATTCGCGCGCGGCCAAAAAATATCAAAAGAGCACAACAACACGAAACGGATTCACGTGGGTCAAAGATTTAATATGCAAACAAGTATCAAAATCCGATAAAATAACGGCTCCAAAAGCACCTCAAAAAGTAGCATTCCAAAACTACTTTATTACACCCAGCAACATCAATAAATAAACGACATACACAAAAAATAAGTAGATGGAGATCTACTACAACAGTTTCCATTGAGTCGGGGGATAAATCAACGAGAAGAGAGATACGCGATAAAAACGTGGGAACAAAGTCACAGCTTCAACTACAACAACACTCACACAACAATGTTCTACCGATAGAAGTGTACAGGCATGCGGGACGGGGATGGAGACTAATCAGGACTGATCAGACAATCAGAACCTGCGCGGAGGAATATACTTGGCGTAGCTCGAGTCATAGCGGTTCGACGTCGACTCGCTCGCGCCATACGAAGTAGACGACGGCCACTCTGCAAGTACACACACTCCATCTCCTGCCTCTCCACAGCGTGGCCACTCTCTTCGCAAACCATTTCCGAAATACAAGTAATTCGGTTAAGTTATAGTAGGTTGAAAAAAAAAGGAAGTTAGAAGGCGTGTTGGAAAGAATTTCAAGAGTAGGTTGACGAGACTGCTACTTTCTCTACACTCACCCCCACGGCTGCTCTGTCCCGACCACTGTCCACTGCCGCTTCCTCCTACGGGCGCCGCCCCGCTGCTGCTGCTCCATCCATCGTACACCCGCGACGTGGGGTACGACGACGACGACGAGGCAGACACACCCCACTGACTGCTGCTGCCGCCGCCCGAGCTCGACACTCCGCGAGACGAGTACGAATCACCGCCGCGACCTGACAACAGCGCGTCATCACCCGTCAACAGTCGACAACACTCACCTCCATAGGCGCCAGCGGACGAGCTAGAGTAGCCGGCGACTCCGCCGCGGTAGCCGTCCTTGGTCATGTCACGGGTGACTGTGAAGTCCGAGCCGGCCGAGTAGCCGCCGCCGCCGCCGCTCCCACCACCTCCCAGCGTCTCGCGACCATAGTCACCACCACGTCCGTGCGACGACGAATACGAGGCACCGCCGCCGCGGACAGAGTGAGACGAGTGTGAGTGGGACGGGTACGCATCGCGACGGTGCGAGTCGCCGTGCCTTCCTGCAAGCCACACCATCCATCAACCCTTTCCCCCCCCCCCACCATCCCCACCTCCACTGCGGTCCCTGAGCTCGCTGCGAGCGCCGCGCGCGTCCCTCTCCCTATCCCTGCGGGGCGAGTGCGGACGCGTCAGCCTCTGCTCCATGTGGCGAGCCGCGTCGCTCCTCGGACGGCGATCGTCCGTCCGGCCAGAGCTGCGGTGCGAGCCGCCACCAGTCTCCCTCCTGTTGTCTCGCCTAAACACACAACAGTCACACCCGTCCTATTCCTCCATTCCATCTCCCCCTCCCTCCACCTAGCAGACGACGCGACGGGGACGACGGCGGCAGCAGCAGCAGCGCCTTGGCGCAGCATGTTCTGTTGGGTGACGAGAGCTGCCATCTGCAGCTCGAGCCGCTCCCTCTCCAGCTTCTCGCGCTCAAAGCGTATGCGGTCCCGCTCCCTCTCCAGCCGGAGCTCGGCCTCCTTCTTGCGGTGCTCCTCCTCCCTCCTCTTGAGCATCTCCATCATCCGCCTCGCGTCGTAATCGTCCCGCCGCGATCCGCCCGTCGCGCGACTCGCAGCCACCGCGCGACCCGGCGGCAGTCGGCCGATCGGGCGCCTCGCGCCACTGATCGTTCCGGTGGCAGTGCGGCGGAAGGTCGACGTCCTCGACACAGGCCCGCGCGCGTTGGCGACACGCGCACGCGGATCGCCGCGCTTCGCATCATGACGAGACGATGACGGCGTCTTCGACTCTGCAACACACTATCAATCACGAGACGGGAGAGGACCGGGAGGGAGTACGGGAAGGCATGCATAAACGTAGTCGTGGAGAGTAGAGGTGGTCGATTCTAGAAGAGACGAGCGCCGGCTCTGCTCCCCAACCCACCCTTCTTCCTGTCCGCGTCCTTTTTGTCGCCGCTCTCCTTGCGCGGTGTCTCCTTCTTTTTGTCCTTGCCGTCTCCGCTGCGACGCTTGTCCTTCTTATCCTCCTCTGCCGGCTTCACTCGGCTTCTATCATCCTGTTCCTTCTTATCGTCCTTCTTGTCCTTCTTCTCCTTGCTCGCAGCCGTAGCAGCTCCCGTCGCTGCAGGAGCCCTCACAAGGAACGGCAGCTTCACCTTATCCGCCTAAACCACATCATCTCAAACCCATACTATCCCTCATCGAATCCTAGACATTTTCTATAAACGCGCAATACGAGCGTCTTTCTCCAGAGAGCCGGGAACCCGTCATCGATAACGCCCCCCCCCCCCCCACAGAACGCCGCGTTTCATGGACAGAATTTGTGATTACACAGAGGTGGTGGGAGCGCCAAGGATGTTGTGTCCCTGCACTTTGGTCGCAGCAGTAGCCAGCAGTAGCCACGCCAGCAGCAGGCAGCAGCCCGCACCGCACCTTGTCGACAGTGATGACGGTGCCCTTGTAGCTCGACTTGTGGAGCTTGGCGGTGGCCGAGTCGGCGGCCGCCTCGCTCTCCATCGTCACGTAGCCGTGGCACGTCGTCGCCTTGGCCGCGCCCGGCTTCTTCGAGTTGAAGATGCGAGTCGACACCACCTTGCCGTGTTGCTGCAGCAGTTGCTGAAACACACTCACATCAGCCCTGCCCACTCTCTCCCGGCCCCGTCCCCCGGGCCTCCCTGTCGTGTCTTCGTGCGCACCTTGAGGTCGTTGGCTTTGGTGCCGGCGCGCAGTCCCTTAATGTACAGCGAGCGCTTCAGCTTCTCCGCATCGTCCACATCCATCTTCACAACCTGCACCTTCTCCTTGGCAGGTGCCGCCGCCGGAGCAACAGCAGATGCCGTCGGCGGCACCGCCTCAGCAATCTTGGAAGCCGTATCGTTGCCGTTCTGCTCCTTCTCTTTCGTCTTCTCCTGCTCCTTCTCCACCACCGACTCCTTGTCACCAGTCTGCTCCGCATCTACAGCAGGCATCTCCTCGTCCTGCGTCTTGTCGTCGTCGGTAGCCGCCGCCGCCTCGGCAGCAGCCACATCTTCCTTGGCCCCGCCCCCATTCAGCCCCTCCCCCTGCTGCTCGCCCCGCCCCTCACATGTGGTGTCGGCCGGCGCCGCGGCAGTCTCCTCTTCTTTCTTCTTCTCATCTTCCTCCGCCACCGGCACGGCAGCCACCACCGGTATCTCCACTTCCGCCTCCTCGTTCAGATTGAACTTGTATACGGTCGGGTCGTGGCCCTCGGCCCGCAGCGCCTGAAAACAGAAAATGAGCGTCGTCACACTACGCTGCGCCGACAACGTCGAGCTAGCCACTACAGGTATACCAGTTATCAGTTTATCACCTCCTTCTCCTCCTTCACATTCACCCCCCTTCCAGCATCAACCCTGTCTCGCGCGCCCAAGCTGGCGGCGATCGCGCCGCAATGGGAGGCGCGACTCGTCTCGCTGCTGGTCGACTCGCTGCGACGCGAGCGTCTCTTGGTGCCTTCGGGCTTCTCCGACTGGGCGCAGCTGTCGGCGGCGGCGCGCTCAGCCGGCATGACCTCGCTCGCCGACGCCGCAACTCCCGCCACCATCTCCATCTCGTGCCACGCCGCACTCTCCACGGGACGATTGAACCCAGAGGTATGTGCGTGCGCGTTTCCCCTTATGCAGGCGTAATTTCTCAACCATCATTTGCAATGCATAATTTTCTCTCGTCGCAAATAATATATTTTTGCAGTTCAAATACATCTTATAGCACATATAGCATATCTCATGTCTCATGCGATCACACAAGGCTTTCATCTAGATTACATTACAAACATACATACATATCGCCGCGCCGTGTGAGCACAGCCCATTGGACAATATTGCAGTGGCAGAATGGCGCCCATTTGTCATATCGCAAGAACGCGCCGCAGCAGAGACAAAACGAGAAAGAGGGAGAGGGGGGGGGGGAGAGAAGAGAGGTCGATGATGGCATTACGCAGTCCGCCGAGCTCTGTCTTAGCCATTCTCTCCTTCCCGCTCGCTTGCCCAGATGAGAGCCAGAGGGGAGAAGAGAGGAGCAAGTGAATCGAGCGACGGCCGACGTAGGGCCAGAGTGTCAGTGTTCCAGTAAACACACGGAATACACGCGTGTGTGTATTATGTATGTGTGCATGTTATCCGGTGTGTATATTACCCGCCGCCGGTCGGTCACATGTGGTGTGAAAGCGGGAGTGAGAGCTAGCCGAAATAGCGAGGCCGAGGAGAGAAAGCACCCCCGTAAAACACCTCAAAAACACGCCACAACAATCTCTACGTGTGTGTATCTGCTCGTCTCCTCTGTATAAATCGAAAAGAGGAGAAGGAGAGAACACAAACAACACGCCATGCCAATTCAATTTCCCTCACCGTCAACGCCATCCACACACCCCTATTCTAGCAAATTTTCAATTAAAACGAATTATCTATCGAGCTTTCATTCCAGGAATGAAAGCGTTAAGGATAGTAGTGACAATTCACGATGCCATCGCAAAAGTTGTATGCCAAACTTCAGGTAACATTCCGGAAGGTCGTGCGTATCGTGGTGCAAGGAAAGCTGTGCGTGGTGCGGGCCGTGTTCGGCGACCAGCTCAACGAGAGTCGCGACGGTGGAGAGGACGCGCACATTGACCGCTACACGGCTCGGTGTTTCCTCAAGGTGTGATGAGTTCAATCTCCATTCGATAACAACACCGCTGTCCACTTGCAGCACGTGGTGATGGAGCGCGCGTTCGACGCGTTAGCCGCGCACGGCTTCCGGCTCTCCGGACACTGCACCTTCTCGCCGTCCTTTGTCGCGGCGCACGCAGCCGACGAGGCCCAGTTCCTCCACCATAGCCAGTACGCATTCACGCGGTCATGATTCACCACCGGCGCACACCCAACAAGTCACTCCATTCGTCGTACACAATCAAACAGGTGCGACGCATCTCCATCTAGCAGCCGATTTATCCAAACATTGTTCAAAACATGTCATGTGTATGTGTTATGCGTTCACATCGGAACGCCAAATCTTGACAGATGTCCCGTCCCATAGGAGACGTCTGTCTTGTCGCTCACTTGCCAATGCCAACCACACACGCAAATGACAACAGGGCTCGACTCTCTCGCGATGTGTCTTTTTCTCTCCCTCTCTCCTTCCACTCCACTCCTCCTCAATTCTCTCGTAGCAAACAATCGACGCTAATCTAGACTCGTCAATAAACAGCCCGCTCGTAGAGATCGACCCGCAGCGGCATTATCTGGAAGATGCAATGTCCTCGCACAATGCATTCCCGCGACACATATCCGAGATCCTAGTTTTCCTCAACTTTTCTAAAACGTCATTAGCAGCCATGCGACAGCCATCAACATCAGCTGGGGCGACAGGCGAATGTTGGCATGTAATGGACAGAGGACATAGCTGCACGCCAGCGATTTCTCGCTCTCCCTCCTCTCTTTTTCTCTCCACTCCACCCGCAGAATAACGACATGTTGAGATTCGTGAGAATAAGCAAGTCTGTCCGCATTCGCATGCACATTCCTTCTCCTCACTACCGCACGGACCGGAACCCCGGACATCGCCTCATTTCGAATTCGCTCAAAAACAAATTCCCATCGCGGACTGCCAACTCGTCAGCCGCTAAACCATTGTGGCGTCGGCAGCGAAGTGAACGGCACTTCAGTCTGGAGAGAAGAAGCGACTCGTAAACAATCTTGACGTGTACTCCACGCAATCCAGATTCGGAGGTAAACAAGTAGCAACTTATCATGTAGAAGAAGAAGCAGCGGAAGCACACGACGCGTTGTGCATAACAACACACACTAGCATTGCATTAGCATCTAGATGAGAGAACGCCGAAACCACCGCCTCTCTCTCTCTCTCTCTCTTCCATATCCGCCAATCTTCGAGCCGTTCTATTCACCGTAAAATCCTCATCGGATTAGAGCAGGCACAGATGCCCGATTTACATCACCATGTTATGCGATGAAAGTGAGTCTGGGCATCGAAGATCCAGGAAACATCTGTGTCCGGGAGGATGATCGATTTCATGGGCGAGGGCGAACGCAAAAGCAGAAAACATACTCGCGTATTCCACGCAACAATGAGGAACTCTCAAGTAGTTGGAACTCATTCATTACCAATCCTCGTCATCTCCCAACAGAGTCAAAACAGTCCGTATATATAACTCGAGCCCAATGTTGTCTCGCTTCTCTCTTTCACCCTCCCTCCCCTCTCTCACTTTCCCATGCCTTTTTCACAAAACTAGAAGAGGCCGTGCAAAATACCACAACAACACATCTCACATAGCATATCCGTTTATACAGAGTAGTGGGAGGGGGAGCAATTTCAGCGAGTATCCTTGCCAAACACGCAATTCATATCTCACTGCGCGAATTGCGCGGCGATTCAAATAAGGCAAAACGAACCGTGCGAATCTCTCTACTGCTTCTCAATATCACCAACTTCCAGTCTCATTTCCCCTCGCAATCACGGCACTCGCTTCCTCGTTCCTCCTCCTCTTTCTCTCTCTTTTCTATCCCAGACAAGGAGAGGGGAGAGGGGCAAGTCACTGCCGTTTCGAATTCCATTCAGCCATCATCCCAGTGTCAAAGTGCCACTCACATCATACACATTCACACGAGACGCCACTCCATCTCATAGAGAGAATACAAAATATTCCCCTCTCTTTTCGCATTGCACTTGTGTCATCTGCCACTGCCATCATATTCATAAACCGACAAGCCTTTCATTGTTGTATCGATCCTCTTTGCTGAGATGATACCATGTTTGTCCGATTCAATTTTTGATGCGTGAAGAAATACATAAATTTTCAAGAGACCACCGAAAACAAGTACCCCATGGAAAACTTCCTCTCAATTTTCAACATAACAAACAAAACTAGAGAGCAATCACATGTAGTGAAGTTGTGCAGTGCACACATCACCACGATACTTGTCATCATTTCAGGTCCTCAATCGCCATCCCTCTTCTTCCCCCACCCCGCGTACCTTCTCGAGTCTGTCGGCGAGGATGATCTTGATGCCCGTTTTGTCGAGCGAGCGCTTCTCCAGCTCTTTCTTCAGCTCGTTCACTCGCAGCTCACACAGCAACACGCCGTCTTCGCCCATCTCTGAAACACCCCACACTCAGTCACCATTCACGCGCTACATACAAACGCGATCCGCGACGCGCAAATCAAAAAGGATCAAATAGACGATAGAGAAGCAACTGGTTCTTGAAAAGTTTATATGTGAATTTTCTAATGTACAGTTCTAAATGCATAAATATTTGTATAATATTATGTGTGTCCTCTAAAATGAACTCGGCAAAAAGCTCAATCCCCACTTGACTGATATGCACTCGTCTGCTGCCCGTTTATGTCTGCGTCACGCCACTCAAATTATGAAAAACGTCTCGTCTTGTCTCTGCAAAACAGACCACCCAGAAAGCACCTTATTCCCCCTACCAATTAGACGAAAGTCAAAGCCCGTAATTTACCAAGTAAACAAATTACAAACATTGTACTTTCATGTCAGTGATGATGAAATAAATCAAAGAAGCCATACAATCACAGTGTTGCCCGGGCAAAGCCAAGCCAAGCAAAAAGTGGGAAGGAGGAAAGACGTTCTGTGCATATTCAACATGTGATGCCATAGAGATGAACGAGTGAGAAAGAAGAGACGAACGAGGATAAATAACATACACATGTCGCCCGCATTCCGCATAGCATACATCAAACGATCAAACATGAAGCTTCATGTTTAAAGGAACACACCACTCTAAATTTCGTACATAAACTACGACTGCTACATGAAAGAATATTAAAACACAAAAACTTTTCAGAAATATAATATATTCTAAAAAATGAACGCAGCATGTAGAAAACGAGCAGCGAAGTTTTCATTTCGTATTGAGGAATACCCAATCGGTAATCGGTGTAATGAACTACGAAATGAAAACTTCGCGGCTCGTTTTCTACATGTTCCATTCATTTTTAGAATATGATTTAATTATGAAAAGTTATTAAATTTTGATATTCTTTTACGTGGCATTCTTGGTTTATACACGAAATTTAGAGTGGTGTGTTCCTTTTAAACAGGGAGCCAAATGAGACAGAAATAACCAGATAGAACAAACAAGTGATGCTTGGAAATGACGACTGATCAAACACACAGTACACGCGATATAAAAAAAAAACATCAAGATCTAAAAATAATGAGCAGCACGGACCGAATTGTGAAATACAGGAATGAGATAGAGCGCGTACCACGCTCGCGGGCAACGCAACCGCACGTATCTATAAATAAATGATAAAATCGAAAATAATAACATTTATAATAATAGAATCTCTATCACATGCACTCTCTGGCACCCGTGATGGTCTAGCGTCGAATCTAATGTCGGCCAATTGCCTACTGCCCCTTCACTCCGTTCCTCACTGTCTGTCGCGCATGGTAAACTTGAGGAGGGCGTTGATAAACTCTGTCGGTTTCTCGGCGTGTACCCAGTGCCCGGCGCCCGCTATCGAATCAAACTCCACCCGCGGGAACAGCGAGCGGATCAGCGGACGGTCCGACACCGGCACGTAGCCAGACACCTACAAGCAATGCCATCTCGTCGTTTGCGATCCCGAAATAACATTTGATCAATTTAATTCACTTATTAGTAATAGCCTAAATGATATCGTCTCGCATCTCTCAACACACACCTCTCCATACAGGAACAACGTCTCACGATCGAACGAGCCCGTCTTCAGCCCAAAACCCAGCACCTCGTCCAGAAACGCCTCGCACGCGTCCAAGTTCACCTGAAAAATACAATATACAAAATTAAAACGCAAACATTTCACCAATACAACACAAATCCCTACTCACCTTCCACTGCATGCCTCCCTCCTCGCTAGGCGCAAGGTTGGTGAGGAGAAACTGCCTAACCGGCAGGAGCGGCACCTTATCCGCAATCTGATCGGACACCTGCTGCCGAGTGCCGCTGAGATCGGCCGTCTTCATGGCGTGCACGTAGCCTCGGAACAGGCTGGCGTTGGTCGAGTAGCCCCTCGGCGACACGTCCTCGATCACCAGTCGGTCAATGTGGCGGGCGCCGTCGTCCGAGAGGGCGGCTCGCATGGCCGCCTTGCCGCCCATGCTGTGTCCGAGCAGGTCGACTCGCTCCCGCCCGCACTCGTCGGCGACGCGGGCGCACAGGCGCGCCACGTCGGCCGCCATCTCGGCGTAGCCCATGCGCGGGCTGCGCGGAGACGAGCCGTGGTTGCGCATGTCCGCGCAGTACACCACGCCGCCGCCCATCTGCTGCACACGCTTCGCCACCTGCAAACGCACATATAACATATGCAGAAAATTTGAAACTGTTCTCAAAGCTTCACAACCGAAACCGCTGCCGACTTCCTCACAAAATTAACAGCATGGAATATTTGGGCAAACATTCCGCTGCATCTTGAATGCTGCTCAACATTACAGCATACGATACGTTACAAAAAAAACAACAACACGCGTACCGAGTTCCAGTTCTGCTTCTGTCCGAAGAGTCCGTGGAGTATGACTAGAGGGGTGCGAGTGTCGCGCGCCGGCTCGCCCCAGCGCGTCACGACTAGGTCCACACTCTCCACGCCTGACAGACCTGACAACGCATACGCAGTCAACAGTATATGAAGTCAGTATTACAATGATAGAGAACGTGTCATGTATTTGATTCTGCAAGTGATTCTGCAAAAATAATATCTATAATCTAACAGAGTCAATCACGCCAAGTATACTAAAACAAGATTACTATTTCAAACTATTTTATTTATCAGCCCAATAGCATATTACAGAGCGAATGTCCCCAAACAGAACACTCACTATGCAAGGGCATCGCTGTTGTACTCAAACACCTTCCCAATGAGGACAACGAAACTCGCGGGCGACAGCGCATCGCCATGCTACAACAGAAATAAATTAATAATGAAGAACCATAAATTAACACAAAATCATATATAAATTAGAGATGTAGGTGAGTAGAGAAAGTGCGCGAGTGAGATGAGAACGCGCGTCTCGCGCGATCAATAATATCGTACGCTCATAGCAGTTGCTATGCTTGCTATCGGGTTGCTATCGAGGGTATCGAAACCAAACAAATACTCAAACATTCAATGAGTCCGAAGTGGCATATGCGCAAGATACATGATATCCATGTTGAATTGAAACATTCTCAAAGTTTAATTCCACCGTATTACGAAACAGGATAAATATTTATCGAAAAGGAAATACAATGCAAATTCATTTCAATAAAAATTTAATTCACAAGTAATGGGTGCACATTCGAAAAATTGTGAGCATATTCTAAAAATCCGCATCTATGAACTATAAAAAAAATACAAAGTCGCTCAGTACAAGTCTCAATAATCGAAAAGTCTCAGTAATAATAGAAACTGATAGTGTCAGTTCAGCAATCTACTCCCCGAACGAGTATGCACAATACCAAATATGGAAGACATGCGAGTATTTACAGAATGGAAGACTGGCCTTCCAGCGACTGACTGGAATAGAGGGGCAAGGCATGTACAAACACGATGACGAGATCAGGAGTGGAGATGCGGCGAGACCGCGAGACGATGCGGGGGGCGCTCAGTTGTCGGGCACAGCTCCCGGCAGGAGACCCTGCTGCTGCAGCTTGAGCTGCTGCGATTCGAGCAGCTGAAACAACAATTCTCAATCCGTCATAAAAAAACGTAACAACTCGATACACACAACTGCCGTCACCTACTCACCCTACGCATCGCGTCGCTCATCTTTCCACCGTTCGACTTGGCGATGCGCTCAAGGGAAGACAGCGCCGAAGCCGACATCGAGACCGATTCGGGACTCGGCGAGCGGCGAACGACCGTCACTTCTCCATCCTCCACGGCCGGCGCAACAGCGGTCGCATTGGCACCAGCTCTGCACCTGCAACACCACACCATGAAACACTTGCCACAACTCGACACAAACACAGCCGCTTCGCTCGCACTCACTTGGCAAGGATGGCGTCCAGCTTGGCCTTCCTTTCGGCGCGCTCCTTCTCCTGGGCAGACATCTCAATGACGGGCGCGTGCTCCTCCTCCGACTTGAGACTCGGCTCGACCGCCTTCGTCGTCTCGCGGGGCGTGTTCGGGTCCTCCGGGGCGCGCTCATCGTTGGCCGAGTGCACCTCTTCCTCACTCGCCTCCACCTCCGGATGGCTAGCACTCGACGACGTGCCGCTCGACGCCGGCTCCTCCGGATACTCCAGCTCCATCACCGGCTCCTCGTAGTGCGACACGGGCATAGTGCGCACGGCCGGAACAGGCGCCGCCGGCTCCGGAACCACCTCCTCCTTCTTCTTCTGCTCCTTCTCTTCCAGCACAGGATGAGGAGGAGTGGGGAGGGGCGGAGCGTCTCCGCCAAGACCGAGCTCCGCCAGCTCATCAGCCAGACAGCTCGTCTGAAACAACACACATCATATAGAATAGAGTAGAGTAATCCAATATCCAATTCCACCCACCGTCATCACATCGGTAACAGGTGCGGGCTGGTGAGGGATGGGCTCTTGCACATCGGACTCGCACTCCACCTCCACCACCTCCACCACATCAATCAGAGTCTCCTCCACGACTGGCGCAGTGACACGCGGCACAGCCATGTTATCCGCCGCAGCCTGCAGCTGCTCCTGTTCCTGCTGCAGCTGCTCCACCTCCGAATCCGCCAGAACAACCTCGTCCTGAATAAGTAAATTGCATAAAGAAACAGCACACACAGTAATACACTCAACACACCTCATTTCGCAGAGTATCTTGCATGACGGCATTGGTAGGCACGATTCCCTCCACGACGGGAACGGTCGGCTGCGCGGCCATCTCCACCTCCGGCTCTGCCACCTCCACGGCAGTGTCGCTGATGACCGGCATCGGCTCGCTCTCTAGCGCGAGAGAAGCGACCGGCACTGGCTCGCTCTCCTGCGTGAGAGCAGCGACGGGCTTCGGCGCAACGTGCGCCTCGGTCATATCCGATGCAGTGTTCTCGGTGAGCGGCACCGGCTCATCCATCTCCTGGACAGCTTCGACCGGCACCGAAGCAACGTGCGCCTCGGTCGACTCGGTCATATCCGATGCAGTGTTCTCGGTGAGCGGCACCGGCTCATCCATCTCCTGGACAGCTTCGACCGGCACCGAAGCAACGTGCGCCTCGGTCGCCTCGGTCATGTTCGATGCAGTGTTCTCGGTGAGCGGCACCGGCTCCTCCATCTCCTGGACAGCTTCGACCGGCACCGAAGCAACCTCTGCTTCGGGTGCCGTCTCGGAACGCGCATCTATCTCGTTCACAACCGCCTCCGCAGATAGGAGGAAGGAAGTGCACATGGTAGTAGCTGCTCCGGAAGGAGCTACACTACTATGGGAAGGAGTTGCACTTGAACTGTTTTAGTAGTGTCGAAACATAGCACACGTATGCATATCTTATCTCTATGATGTATTGTATGTTCACAATATCATATACAAGGAAGTTCTAATACTACAGCCTTCTAGAAATGCATATTGAGATATAGATATTATGCCAGTAGACATAAGGATGTAGGCGCGGAAACAGTACATTGATCAGCCTACATGAGTGGTGCGATGTGTCTTTCGCCTATATCACAGTATCATCAGCTGTATGCTCTTTGTTAGTACCATAAAAGTGCATCAATCCTCGATATGAGCTAAATATCAGATCACTAGTAAATGCAGATCTCCGGCTGGTACAGTTTCATGCTACTGTATTCGATCCAATACGGTCGAAAACACCCTTCTGTGTCAAACATTGTGCAAAAATGCTATTCTTTTACTAAACTGATCAACGTGCAACTCCTTCCTCATGCGGTGCAACTCCGGCAAAAGCAGCTCCTTCCTAGCCCAGCAGCTTCTACCATGTGCACTCCCTTCCTACTATCGCCTCCGCAGCGATCGACTAAAACAGTACGCGATACACAGCCGATCATTGTACACAAACAACACCATCTTAGGTTCTTATGAGTGATTTCGTCATAATCATGTTTGCGATTCCGAATAAACATGTGATTTGATTTGACAACACTCACCTCATCGTGCGACTGCACCTCAATGGAAGGAACCGGGACGGCGGCCGCCGACGCTGCCGCAGTCACAGGAGCAACAACAGCAGCGGCGGCCGCACCTGCAGCAGCCACACCACTACGCGGCTTTCTAGGGGTCGGGGCAGCCCTCGGCGGCATCGGCTTCGAGCTGCTCGTGCTCATCTCCAGGCGACGAGCGGTCGGCGCACGCACAGCGGCGGTATCACGAGCAGGAGGAGCACGTCCTGCAAAGGCATTTCAAAGACATGTTTACAACCAGTCCACCATCTCTATATCTACAAACTACAACTCACGGGCCGGCGTGGCGACGGCCGTAGTGGTCCTGTTCGTGCGGGGCGACGCAACGTACATCGACTGCGTCATCGAGTTGACGCCGCTGCTCCTGCGGTCGGCAGACTGCGTCATCTCAAACACCACCATCAATGATGTTTTAGCAAAAAGTCACGCACCTTAGTCACGTCCTTCTTGACCCGGTTGACGGGCGTAGACGGTGTGGCGGGGGCGGGCGAGGCGCGCACCACGCTCTGACGCAGCTTCGAATTGGAGGACGGCGTGCGCGGCACGTACAGAGATGCCGTCATCGCCGAACCCGATCCACCCAAACGCGACGGGCCCTCAACACACACATTGCCATGAGTATCAACAACCTTTCTACGATTCCATGCAAAAAATTAGTTTGTTTCTTTTGTAAAGCGTACTTCCTTCGTGTTTCATGGTTTCATTCTTTCATCATCATTGTGATATGGCAGTGCAGTAAATCATTTCAATTCAATTTCATGACACGCACACAGTCCACTCACCGGCTGCGGGCTCTTAGCCGGCGACGACGACGCTGCAGCAGCAGCAGCACGCGGCTCCGGCCCCTCGGTCGCCCTGATGCGCTCATCATACTTCTGCTGCTCCTTGGGCAGGTTGCTCAGGTAGGACAGGTTGCGCGGAGTGCTGCTGCCAAACGCGAAGCTGGGCTTGGCCTTGGCGGCCGCCACACGCGACGTCTGCTCGTGGTTGCGAGCCAGGATAGCCTGCAACAATTAGAGAGGGCGCGCAGCGCCCTCTCTCTTGGGTTAAAATAAGGCTCGCGCCAGAATTTTCAAGTAGCGATATCCAAAGGACATGTTAGCAACAATGTGAAGTCTTCCAATTTATGTTAGTTAGATTCGCACGGTTCCATAGGGCAGATCACTAATTGACGGCATCTTTGTATCTTTTCTCCGAAAGAAGTTATGAGCGATCTCGCACTCGCACTAGGCGAAAGGCCAGCGTGTGGGTGGGTGTCGTTTCCAGTCACGCTAGCTGATAGCTAGCCCTCTGCTGGCGGGCGAGCGCGAGAGCACGCGAGAGAGCACGCTGTTTGGAGAGAGACAGATGTACTTTGGTGGCTGCGATCAGTAGGAATTTAGTAAGGGGAGAGAGAAAGAGAGAACGAGAGAACGAGAGAACGAGAGAACGATATAACGAGAGAAAAGGAGAAAAAGAGAGGAGGGAAGGAGGGAAGGAGAGACGGAGAGAACGAGAGAACGAGAGAAGGATAGAAAGAGAGAACGAGAGAACGAGAGAACCAGAGAAAGACAGAAAGATATAAAAAGAGAACGAGAGAGCTAGAGAACGAGAGAAAGAGAGAAAGGGAGAAGGAGGGAAGGAGGGATGGAGAGAAGAAGAGAAGGATAGAAAGAGAGAACGAGAGAACTAGAGAACGAAAGAAAGAGAGAAAGAGAGAAAGAGAGAAAGAGAGAAAGAGAGAAAGAGAGAAAGAGATAATGAGAGAACGAGAGAAAGAGAAACCGATAGAAAGAGAAAACGAGTGAAAGAGAGAACGAAATAACGAGAGAACTAGAGAACGAGAGAAAGAGAGAAAGTGAGAAGGCGGGAAGGAGGGAAGGAGAGAAAGAGAGAAAGAGAGAACGAGAAAACGAGAAAACGAGAGAAAGAGAGAACGATATAACGAGAGAGCTAGAGAACGAGAGAAAGAGAGAAAGGGAGAAGGAGGGAAGGAGGGATGGAGAGAAGAAGAGAAGGAGAGAAGGAGAGAACTAGAGAAAGAGAGAAAGAGAGAAAGAGAGAAAGAGAGAAAGAGAGAAAGAGAGAAAGAGAGAAAGAGAGAAAGAGAGAAAGTGAGAAAGAGAGAAAGAGAGAAGAGAGAGAGAAAGAGAGAAAGAGAGAAAGAGATAATGAGAGAACGAGAGAAAGAGAAACCGATAGAAAGAGAAAACGAGTGAAAGAGAGAACGAAATAACGAGAGAACTAGAGAACGAGAGAAAGTGAGAAGGCGGGAAGGAGGGAAGGAAAGAAGGAGAGAACGAGACAACGAGAGAACGAGACAACGAGACAACGAGACAACGAGAGAACGAGAGAACGAGAAAACGAGAGCACGAGAGAACGAGAGAAAGAGAGAACGATATAACGATATAACGAGAGAAATAGAGAACGAGAGAAAGAGAGAAAGAGAGAAGGAGAGAAGGAGGGAAGAAGAGAAGGAGAGACGGAGAGAACGAGAGAACGAGAGAACGAGAGAACGAGAGAAGGATAGAAAGAGAGAACGAGATAAAGAGAGAACGAGAGAACGAGAGAACGAGAGAACGAGAAAACGAGAGAAAAAGAGAACAAGAGAAAGAGAGAACGAAAGAAAGAGAGAACGATATAACTAGAGAACGAGAGAACGAGAGAAAGAGAGAAGGAGGGTGGTAGGAGGGAAGGAGGGAAGAAGAGAAGGAGAGACGGAGAGACGGAGAAAACGAGAGAACGAGAGAACGAGAAACGAGAGAACGAGAGAACGAGAGAACGAGAGAAAGAGAGAAAGAGAGAAAGAGAGAACGAGAGAAAGAGAGAACTGGAGAACTAGAGAAAAAGAGAAAGGGAGAAGGAGGGAAGGAGGGAAGGAGAGAAGAAGAGAAGGAGACACGCGAGAACGAGAGAACGAGAGAACGAGAGAACGAGAGAACGAGAGAAAAAGAAAACGAAATAACGAGAGAACTAGATAACGAGAGAACGAGAGAACGAGAGAACGAGAGAAAGAGAGAAAGGGAGAAGGGGGGAAGGAGGGAAGGAGAGAAGGAGAGACGGAGAGAACGAGAGAACGAGAGAAAGAGAGAACTGGAGAACTAGAGAAAAAGAGAAAGGGAGAAGGAGGGAAGGAGGGAAGGAGAGAAGAAGAGAAGGAGACACGCGAGAACGAGAGAACGAGAGAACGAGAGAACGAGAGAACGAGAGAACGAGAGAACGAGAGAACGAGAGAACGAGAGAACGAGAGAACGAGAGAAAGAGAGAAAAGAGAGAACGAGAGAACGAGAGAACGAGAGAAAGAGAAAACGAAATAACGAGAGAACTAGATAACGAGAGAACGAGAGAACGAGAGAACGAGAGAAAGAGAGAAAGGGAGAAGGGGGGAAGGAGGGAAGGAGAGAAGGAGAGACGGAGAGAACGAGAGAACGAGAGAAAGAGAGAACTGGAGAACTAGAGAAAAAGAGAAAGGGAGAAGGAGGGAAGGAGGGAAGGAGAGAAGAAGAGAAGGAGACACGCGAGAACGAGAGAACGAGAGAACGAGAGAACGAGAGAACGAGAGAAAGAGAAAACGAAATAACGAGAGAACTAGATAACGAGAGAACGAGAGAACGAGAGAACGAGAGAAAGAGAGAAAGGGAGAAGGGGGGAAGGAGGGAAGGAGAGAAGGAGAGACGGAGAGAACGAGAGAACGAGAGAAAGAGAGAACTGGAGAACTAGAGAAAAAGAGAAAGGGAGAAGGAGGGAAGGAGGGAAGGAGAGAAGAAGAGAAGGAGACACGCGAGAACGAGAGAACGAGAGAACGAGAGAACGAGAGAACGAGAGAACGAGAGAACGAGAGAACGAGAGAACGAGAGAAAGAGAGAACGTGAGAAAGAGAGAAAGAGAGAAAAGAGAGAAAAGAGAGAACGAGAGAAAGAGAGAAAAGAGAGAAAGGGAGAAAGAGAGAACGAGAGAACGAGAGAACTAGAGAACGAGAGAAAGAGAGAAAGGGATAACGAGAGAACGAGAGAAAGAGAGAACGAGAGAAAGAGAGAAGGAAAGAAGGAGGGAAGGAGGGAAGGAGAGGAGGAGAGGAGGAGAGAAGGAGAGAAGGAGGGAAGGAATGGGAGGAGAGAAGGAGGAAAGGAGAGACGGAGAGAACGAGAGAACGAGAGAAGGATAGAAAGAGAGAACGAGAGAACGAGAGAACCAGAGAAAGACAGAAAGATATAAAAAGAGAACGAGAGAGCTAGAGAACGAGAGAAAGAGAGAAAGGGAGAAGGAGGGAAGGAGGGATGGAGAGAAGAAGAGAAGGATAGAAAGAGAGAACGAGAGAACTAGAGAACGAAAGAAAGAGAGAAAGAGAGAAAGAGAGAAAGAGAGAAAGAGAGAAAGAGAGAAAGAGAGAGAGAAAGAGAGAAAGAGAGAAAGAGATAATGAGAGAACGAGAGAAAGAGAAACCGATAGAAAGAGAAAACGAGTGAAAGAGAGAACGAAATAACGAGAGAACTAGAGAACGAGAGAAAGAGAGAAAGTGAGAAGGCGGGAAGGAGGGAAGGAGAGAAAGAGAGAAAGAGAGAACGAGAAAACGAGAAAACGAGAGAAAGAGAGAACGATATAACGAGAGAGCTAGAGAACGAGAGAAAGAGAGAAAGGGAGAAGGAGGGAAGGAGGGATGGAGAGAAGAAGAGAAGGAGAGAAGGAGAGAACTAGAGAAAGAGAGAAAGAGAGAAAGAGAGAAAGAGAGAAAGAGAGAAAGAGAGAAAGAGAGAAAGAGAGAAAGAGAGAAAGTGAGAAAGAGAGAAAGAGAGAAAGAGAGAAAGAGATAATGAGAGAACGAGAGAAAGAGAAACCGATAGAAAGAGAAAACGAGTGAAAGAGAGAACGAAATAACGAGAGAACTAGAGAACGAGAGAAAGTGAGAAGGCGGGAAGGAGGGAAGGAAAGAAGGAGAGAACGAGACAACGAGAGAACGAGACAACGAGACAACGAGAGAACGAGAGAACGAGAAAACGAGAGCACGAGAGAACGAGAGAAAGAGAGAACGATATAACGATATAACGAGAGAAATAGAGAACGAGAGAAAGAGAGAAAGAGAGAAGGAGAGAAGGAGGGAAGAAGAGAAGGAGAGACGGAGAGAACGAGAGAACGAGAGAACGAGAGAACGAGAGAAGGATAGAAAGAGAGAACGAGATAAAGAGAGAACGAGAGAACGAGAGAACGAGAGAACGAGAAAACGAGAGAAAAAGAGAACAAGAGAAAGAGAGAACGAAAGAAAGAGAGAACGATATAACTAGAGAACGAGAGAACGAGAGAAAGAGAGAAGGAGGGTGGTAGGAGGGAAGGAGGGAAGAAGAGAAGGAGAGACGGAGAGACGGAGAAAACGAGAGAACGAGAGAACGAGAAACGAGAGAACGAGAGAACGAGAGAACGAGAGAAAGAGAGAAAGAGAGAAAGAGAGAACGAGAGAAAGAGAGAACTGGAGAACTAGAGAAAAAGAGAAAGGGAGAAGGAGGGAAGGAGGGAAGGAGAGAAGAAGAGAAGGAGACACGCGAGAACGAGAGAACGAGAGAACGAGAGAACGAGAGAAAAAGAAAACGAAATAACGAGAGAACTAGATAACGAGAGAACGAGAGAACGAGAGAACGAGAGAAAGAGAGAAAGGGAGAAGGGGGGAAGGAGGGAAGGAGAGAAGGAGAGACGGAGAGAACGAGAGAACGAGAGAAAGAGAGAACTGGAGAACTAGAGAAAAAGAGAAAGGGAGAAGGAGGGAAGGAGGGAAGGAGAGAAGAAGAGAAGGAGACACGCGAGAACGAGAGAACGAGAGAACGAGAGAACGAGAGAACGAGAGAACGAGAGAAAGAGAGAACGAGAGAAAGAGAGAAAAGAGAGAACGAGAGAACGAGAGAACGAGAGAAAGAGAAAACGAAATAACGAGAGAACTAGATAACGAGAGAACGAGAGAACGAGAGAACGAGAGAAAGAGAGAAAGGGAGAAGGGGGGAAGGAGGGAAGGAGAGAAGGAGAGACGGAGAGAACGAGAGAACGAGAGAAAGAGAGAACTGGAGAACTAGAGAAAAAGAGAAAGGGAGAAGGAGGGAAGGAGGGAAGGAGAGAAGAAGAGAAGGAGACACGCGAGAACGAGAGAACGAGAGAACGAGAGAACGAGAGAACGAGAGAACGAGAGAACGAGAGAACGAGAGAAAGAGAAAACGAAATAACGAGAGAACTAGATAACGAGAGAACGAGAGAACGAGAGAACGAGAGAAAGAGAGAAAGGGAGAAGGGGGGAAGGAGGGAAGGAAAGAAGGAGAGACGGAGAGAACGAGAGAACGAGAGAAAGAGAGAACTGGAGAACTAGAGAAAAAGAGAAAGGGAGAAGGAGGGAAGGAGGGAAGGAGAGAAGAAGAGAAGGAGACACGCGAGAACGAGAGAACGAGAGAACGAGAGAACGAGAGAACGAGAGAACGAGAGAACGAGAGAACGAGAGAACGAGAGAACGAGAGAAAGAGAGAACGTGAGAAAGAGAGAAAAGAGAGAAAAGAGAGAACGAGAGAAAGAGAGAAAAGAGAGAAAGGGAGAAAGAGAGAACGAGAGAACGAGAGAACTAGAGAACGAGAGAAAGAGAGAAAGGGATAACGAGAGAACGAGAGAAAGAGAGAACGAGAGAAAGAGAGAAGGAAAGAAGGAGGGAAGGAGGGAAGGAGAGGAGGAGAGGAGGAGAGAAGGGGAGAAGGAGAGAAGGAGGGAAGGAATGGGAGGAGAGAAGGAGGAAAGGAGAGGAGGAAAGAAGGAGAGAAGGAGGGAAGGAATGGAAGGAGAGAACGAGAGAACGAGAAAATATCGAATAAATTTGAAATGAAATTGATGAAATAATGAGAGAAGAACATGTTACATGTATGAAGACGAGAGAGAAAATTTCTATGAAATTCAACAAAAGGACATATATTATCTTTTAAAAGTACTTCCGTAAAAAGTGTTGTTTGTGTTAACCTGATTCAAGAAAAGCGCATGCATATATTATTAATTTTCGAAAAATCAAATCGTAAACACCTGAACATGAAAACTAACACAAACTTGCTCTTTCAAAACGTTGAATAATTTTTGAATAATTAATGTTGAATAATTCCATGTTTTATTTTTTTGACATTTTTATACCTGAAACATTGAGTCAAACAACATCACGAATAACATTTTATTTTACTGATAAACCATAAATAATAAACCGCAAAAAACACTAAATAAACAAAACAATCGTATTATTCTGAATGTTACGTGTAACTATTCTATATTCGTTTGAAAGAGCAAGTTTGTGTTAGTTTTCATGTTCAGGTGTTTACGATTTGATTTTTCGAAAATTAATAATATATGCATGCGCTTTTCTTGAATCAGGTTAACACAAACAACACTTTTTACGGAAGTACTTTTAAAAGATAATACAGACATGTTCCAGGCGCACAGAGAGAGAAGAATGCGAGAGAAATTCCATTTCGAGCAGTGAGTCATTGCCAGCTCCTCCCACATCTACCTCATTACCCCACCCATTTCCGCCTTCTCGTTTCGAAATAAGGCAAAAATCTGTTCTTCGGATAATTCACATTGAGATATGATCAAACTAGAAAATCTTGAAAACTCACACACGCAGAGCAAAACATGGCATTGAAAAAAAACACTATGACTCTCAGCTAGACGAACTTATTTATAGAACGAACAACAGTTTCATGAATCAGAAATACATGACACATTGCTTCCCCTGCCAGATATACATTACATGAGTCAATTGCAAATGTAGGATGTGGCTTCGTATTTGTATCTTGCCCACCTTCTTCTTGGCCTCCTGTGCGTCGAGGGAGGCTTGCTTCCTGTCGAGCGTATCCTTCTCCCTCCGAAGCCGGTCCATCTGCTGCTTCCTAAACACCACACTCTAGAAAGCTCCTACGACCGTTATGTTCTTATAAGTGATTTCATTTCGTACGTGTCGTGATCATGTTTGCAATTCAGAATAAACATTTGATTGATACGCTCCGGATCCCATTCCCTTTTCGCATCTCTCTCTCTCCACTCACTTGAGCATCTCCTTGCGCTGCTCCTCGAAGCGCAGCTTGTTCGCCTTGGCCTTCTCCTCCTGCTCGGCGATCAGGCGCTCCTTCCTTTCGCGGACGAGTCGCTCCGCCTCCTCCTTGCGTCGCCGCACCTCAGCTGCCCTGTCCCTGTTGCCGGAGGGGCTGCCCGCCTGAGTCGAGCTGGACAGCGAGCTCCTCGCTCCCCTCGATGGACTCGACCGGGCTACTGATTGATCCATTTCTCCTTCCAGCCGAATCACTCCACTCTCTGTAAGCAAAAGTTAGCAAACATCACATTGATACAAGAAAGAGTTCAGATATTTCACATTGACTTGAACAAGTGGGGCAACACACAAAAATGTCAACACAATATGAAACTAGAAAATCTTTTATACGATAAACTCTTAGTCCAAAGAACAACAATCACTGCTCAACAATATAATTCGAAATAAACCACTCAAAACATCAACAACAAAATATGAAAAAAAAGAAATCCTTAACAATGTCTGCAATGACAAACAATAGGCAACTGAAACAATAATAAGAAACATGTACATCGTACCTGCTAGAGGTGCACGGGGTGTGATATAGTGAACTCTCTTCGCTCTCTGTCCTCACCTCTTGTTCGCCTGCTGCTTCCTCTTCTTAACGTGCTTGGGCGTCTTCTGCTCCCTGCCCGCTCGCTTGTCCTCCTTGACGGCCGCCTTGCGCGTCTTCTTCGCCTCCTTGTCCTCCTCGGGATCCCGCGTGTGGATCGTGCGCCTCTGCTCGGCCAGCTCCTTCTTCTCCTCCTCGGCCGCCGCCTTCTCCGCCCACCTCCTCTCCCTCTCCTCCTCAGAGTCCACGCTCTCCGCGTCCTCATCATCCTCCTCTTCCTCCGCCGCTGCCGCACTGCCCATCACCACCTTGGAGACAATGTTCTGGAAGGGGTTGTTGATCTCCTCTCCGGCCTTCTGCTTGGCCGAGTCGCGATGGAAGTGGAGCACGTGGTCGAGCTTGTGCGGGATGAAGGCCGTCATGAACACCGCGTCGTCCCCGCCCGCGCCCACGCTCCTCTCACCCACAATCGAGTCAATCTGAAACAACACAAATAAATATAGTATAGAAATAATGAAGTAGAAAAAATCTCACCATATCATCAGTGAGCAGCGGATCCACAATGAACTCGAATAGACGACGCATCGACAACACCGGCACCGCCAACTCACTGAAAAAATAAAACTTAAAACTTAAAACACAGTAACAGTAGAAAAGATAAATAATTATGGTAACAATAGCAGAATACATATAGCATGAGTCATACTTGAACGCGTGCTCCATTTCCGCATATGGGTTGGGGTGGTATGGTGGTATCGACATGCGATGGGCAAGGGCTGAGGAGGAGGAGGAGAGGGCCGAGGGACTATCCCGCCCTTCCCCTTTCACATTGCCTATTCCCCAGAGAGTGGTCGCGGCCGCGCCGACCCCACTCGCCACGACACACACACATCAAGCAGAAAAGCCCATTCCAACACCCGCTGACACGTCGTCAGAAAAAGACGAAGACGCTCGCACAGTCACATGACATACACATGGAGTCTCTTTACGAGTCTCCCAGTCAATGCTACTCACGCTAAAGAAACAATCCAAACGGCGAACACCGCTCAGCGTCCAACGTGTGTGAATCAGAATCAATGCCAATAGACCACGTAGAGACAGATAGAATGTGAAACATAAAATAACTAGCACAGTGGTATATGCTCTCGGTTATTCGCAAAACAACCAGTGAAGAGAAAGACTCAGGGGCGGGCGCCGCGTCGCGTCCCATTTCGCGCCCCTTTCAGCAGTCTGATCTACCCACTACCCCTTTCTATCTGGCTCTAACGCGCGCATTGTGTCCTAAGAAATCGACGTACCAGAGACGGCCAGAGTGGGTAGATCAAAAGGACGCGATGCGTGAGCCAGACCCTGAGAAACTATGTTCCGAAATAGCCGCCTTTCCGACAGCCGTGCTACAGCTCGATACAGATAGCGAGAGTGCAACAACCATTATGTGATTGAGGTAACAAAAAAACCCATTATGTGGCTGCGCTTACCCGCTCGTTGCCGAGGTCGCACCACACAAAACAATACACACGAAATTAACCTCACATATTTCGTAAACTGATAGGGAGATGAACACTTGATGTTGATTGAATGCGACACTCAATCCATCCTATTTATTTTTCTCGATTGTTGTTCTCAGCTCCCCCTTCTCGCTACCAATAGAAGCAAAGTGTACAAAAGTGCACAAACAGTGTACAAAAACTACTGGAATGTGAAATCCATCCATGTTTTTTTCCCGTCGTCTTTCTTCTCACTCTCACTGAATAGGGACGGGCTCGCGGGCAGGGAAATATTTCCACTTCAGCTCATTCTCAAAGTAAACCCCAATGCATACATGAATATGCAGTCCAAGTACAAGACCAAGCGTAATCGCAAAAATGAAAGTATATCAAATAAAAGAGAACTAGATAACAACCCTCACACAAGACCATAAGAATGCGATGTGAATAGCGCGAATCGGAGAGAACGGAGCAAGCGAGAGATCGGGTTACCACTACAACTCGAAATCCCCTCGAGCCAGCCAGTCTCAACGCGCTGATAACAGCCCCGTCCATACAACAATGGATGATACCGCGTGCGAAAAGACGACTGCGTTCTCACAAAGAACAATGATTCTAAAAGAATCAATAACGCAAACAACCACTCCAAGCCCATTGACACTCGCCAATCACATCCAACACAACACCTGCGCGCAGCGCGCCAACATGTCACATAGTTTGGAGAGGAGAGAGCGAGAGAGAATGGGGAGTGGACTGACCGGAAGAACCGGGTGACGTTCGAGCAGTCAATGCGGAGGAAGTCGAGCGAGTGGGGGTGGTCGTGCTCCACCGACTGCGACACGTCAATGATGTAACACCTGCAGACATGCATATCATGCTTGCCCACTCTTCCACTCTTCTCACCTCTCATCCAGCATGAGCATGTTGTACTCCGAGAGATCGCCGTGCACGAGCTTGCACTCCCTGTACATGACGCGCATGTCGTTCGTAGCTCGTAGCTCAGACAGGCGAGCGTTGTACTGCAAACTATATTATTGACACTGGAGACTGGAATGTTCAGTGTTGGCGGAAAAAATGACGAACAGTTTGTTCCCATGTTTCTATAAAAAGATGAATACAGTCTGTTCAGCCATAAATTATAACCGTGAGTGAAACGTACCGCCTGCAGGAGCTTTCTCCTCTGTCTTCTTTCCATCCATCCAACGTTCTCGTTGAAATAGTACTTCACTTGGCTGTTTGGTAGATCAAGTGCCGTATGTTTCGTCTATAAAGATGAAAATTGACAATATAGTGGTAAAAAGTCATTGAGTGAGTAAAGTATTTCATATTCTACCTACTTTTCCACTCCTGCTGCCCTCATTTCCAAATGATAGTAACGGATCGCGCTCAGACATGATTTCTGAAAATATTGATGATTGATGGTTTATCGATTTGAAAGAAGTTTAAAAGCACAAAACACACAATGACGCCACAGCCACAAGGCCCCGACTATAGCGGGGCCTTGGCTAGTGAGTAGGGAGGCAATGGTTGTTATCATTTAATCAGCGTTTGCCGCCCTCTGTTATCAGCTGTCAGGTGGCGGGAAAGCGAGCTGCGCACATTGAAACACCAAGCCTTCGAAGGGCCTGGCAGGGAAGAAAGGAGATATGCGGTCGGCAAACCACAAACATCAATCTCGTACACGGAACAGATGCGTTTCTGTATCTGTTTTCACAAATGGCGCATTCAGTTGAGGTCCTTGAAAATTAAAAAAGTCTGCTCTCATCATGTGATACGACGTTCCGTGTCTTGCTTCTACTACTCAGCAGGATCCTTCATACTTGGCCGCTCTCCTCCGAGAAGCCGAGACGACCAATCTCTCACTCTCACTGCTCTAAAACGGTTCGTTGTGGGTTGCCGTATCTGGCAACAGTCAATCGATAACTGAAATTGAACTGGACTTTGTTTGTTTATTCTGGCCTAATAATATACATTATTTACATAGACTTCGGTGTGGTAAACTGGAATTGCAACGCGATCGCTTCGAAAATGAACGGTTATGGGTGAAGAGCGTTCTTGCAATGTGTCGTATACTGGAACGAGAAAGGGAGAGAGAGGGAGGGAGAGAGAGAGAGGAGGGTAGAGAGAGCAAAAAGAAGAAGAATGGGCAATGTTTGCAGCAAAAACAAAGATCGAGGAACTGTGAACTGTGTGCAGCGGTATATAAGAATGAGGATGAATGAGTCTGCATCAGATTGATTACAGTATTCTGTGTACTCCCTCCAGAATGTTTCGTGTCTTCCTCATCCTCCTCGTTGTCTTCTGCGTTTCTTCGATGGCCCAGTACTCTATGGGCCAAGTACTCGGAATCAGGGTGAGTAACGTAACGTATACGGTATTATTTCGTAATCGAGGCGTAGTTTTTGAGTGTATTTTCAGAGCGCGAACGGAGCATACTGGGATCCTGTGGAAGAGATGAGAAACGTGGAACGCAATGCCTTTGGCTGGCTCGGAAAAAAGTAAATGACTCCAACTTCGAAAGCAATCCACATCCAATAAATTATCATATTTGAATCGATTCAACAAGCACGTTTTCACAAAATCGTTTATTCGACACAAGTAGATCAGTGCGTTCTAAAATCTAAGCCTTGATGGCGCAGGGGGCGGGGCCAGCGGGGGCGGGGCCAGCGGCGTGGGCGGGGAACAGACTGTCCATGATGGGTCCGAGGATCCAGCACTTCTCGTCCCTCACAGAGCGGGCGAGTGGGATGTGGGCGGAGGCGGGAAGGCGCGCGGCAGCATCCATCTGACCCGCGTCAGCCTAGGGATACGGTATCACATACAGTACTCCGGCTAGACTACAGTACCTGCACTGCGGTGGCGCAGTCGTCGGCGATGACGCCACACGTGCGGCAGTCAGAGTCGTCGACTCCGCGAGACGCCTGCGCCACAGACTCCACCATCTGAGCCGAGCCGGGCAGGTCCACAACCACCTGCAATCAATCGATAATCAATAATTAATCAATACAATGGTAATCCCACAGTAACGTACATCGTTGGCGGAGTACTGGGCGGGCGCGTGGTGGATGTTGACTCGCATGGCGAGCTGTGCGGGCGTCTCCAGCCCGTCTGCCCTGTTCCACGCGGCGAGGTCGGCCTGGTTCGCCTCCACCACTGGACGCGCATACACGAACAGACACGCGTCGCGGCCGCCCGCGCACGTCACGCGCACTTCCAGCGACGCGTACTTGCCCGCGCCTACCACCACCTTCGAGTCCTGCAGCACCACCGCCGAACCGGCAGACGAGCGCACCTAGGCATACGGTAGAACTGGTACTGGTGTACGGTGGGCTACCGTATACCTTGACGGCGATGGGGCGGGTGGTGGTGTTGCGGATGCAGAGGCGGCGGCGGTGCTCGACGCCCTTGGTGGGCAGCAGCATGTTCATGGTGCAGGGGGCGGAGCCAGCGGGGGCGGAACGAGAGGACATGGCGAGTAGGGGAGTCAGTAGAGCGATCGAGCGATCAGCTGCGAGTGACTGATGGGTCGATCGGGGGCGGCTTATCAAGGGTGTCAGTGGGAGGGAAATGAGCACGCAAATCGGAAGAAAGAAAAGTAATGTTTCGGGGAGAATTAGTGGAATGAGGGAGATTAGGAAAATATTCCCCACCCGTTTTTTGTCTCCTAAAATACTTCAGCAGTATTTTTTTTAAATGTATTTCTCCTTGAGCCTTAACTGATAAATATAGAGAAGGAATCAAGGATACCCTTTTTAGTGCTGTGTACGTGACTTGTTCACTTGTCGTCACATTCCAATCTCACTTTTTTATGTTACTCGTTCTTTGGTGGTGATGGTAACTAGTACTGTCTTGAAAGGATGTGTGTTAGTAAGTGTACTATGACTATGACGTTATTACAACGTTTCAATAGTGAGTAGTGACTTCAATATCCTCGATAATGTTACGATAAGATATGAAAGTGATAGGGATAGAGAGGGGAAAGAGAGAGAGAGAGACGAGGGGAAGAGAGAGGGGGGGAAGATAGAGATAGAGATAGAGAGAGCAGAGAGAGAGAGCCGGCAGTTGTACACAAACAATGAACTATGACGAAGAAGTGCACATTGGGCCGGTTCTAACATCGCGTTGCAATTGCAAGAAATCTTGCGTTTGCAAGAATTCTTGCGATTGCAACATTGCGATTGCAAGACCTTTTGCAACTCTAGAAAGAATCGCGAACGGAAGAAACTGATCGCAAAATAATGATTTTGCTTGATACATTTGGATGAGGGCTATCGAGAGACATCGTTCATTTATCGATAGGTCTATCAATATAGCAAACCCGTATGATCTCGCATGCTGCGCGCTGATATGTTAGACGTGCGTACACGCGCGACCGTGATCTGGACTCGGTTCAGTTACCCAAGTTTGAGGTGCATGCAATCCGTTGCAATTGCAGGAAATCTTGACATGTCAAGTTGCAATGCAAGAATTCTTGCGATTACAACGTTACATTGTAAGAATTCTTGTAATCGCAAGATTTCTTGCAATTGCAACGCGATGTTAGGACCGCCCCATTGTTGTTTTTCTTCTGTATATTTCGAGTGGTAGTATATCAAGAGTGCAATGAGAGAAAGAAAGAGAGAGAGAAAGAGAGAGAGAGATAGAGATAGATAGAGATAGAGATAGATAGATAGAGAGAGAGAGCATTGAGATCACAACCCACTACCATAAATACCCTGCCCTCTCCTCCCATTTCCAATCATGTCTTCCCTCCTCTTTCTTATTCTCGTCTTCGTCACAGCTGCTCTTGCTTTCCCTCACCTGTCTGCGCCATACTACGCCATGTATGGACTGGTGAGTTGAGAGAGAGAGAGAGAGAGAGGGGGGGAAGGGAGGGAGGGAGGGAGGGAAGAAGGGAGATAGAAAGAGAGAAAGAGAAGGGGAGAGAGACGGAGAGAGATGATATCCCCTGTTCAGCCGTATGACGGAGCTGACTTCGCTGACAAGGCCCTCGGCGATGTTTCTGGACCGACTATCGGTCTGATTGGAACGCGATGAGTAACCTCCAAAACATGGATAACTCTCTCTGGAATCACATCAATGATGTTACATCTGACAATACGTGTATTTTGTTTTTGTGTATAATAATAAAGTTAATTTATTGTTGTGTGTTATGATGGTTACATGACAACATTATAATAGAAACTGTGTACCCCAACGGATGCTAGAACGAGCTGAACACGGAGAGCGAGAAGGCCGGGCTGCGCATCAACATCGGCAAGACGCAGTTCATCCGAAACGAGCAGGCTGCCGCTGGGACTATACATCTTTCCGGCCAGGCAATCGAAGAGGTGGAGGAGTACATCTACCTCGGACGGGCCATAAACGCAAAGAACACCCTCACTTCGGAGCTGGCAAGGAGAACGAGAGCAGGATGGGCGGCATTTGGCAACATCAAGGAGACACTGGGCACGCTGAACGACAAACACCTCAAGGCGAACCTCTTCAACACGTGCGTACTCCCCGCACTGTGTTACGACTCGAAGACGTGGACCTACACTACCACCACACTTGGTCGCATCCAGACCGCACACCGCGCAATGGAGCGACAGAGGCTGGAATACTCACTCTACCGGCAGCGCTACGAGGGACTGAGCAGCTAGGACATGCGGGCAAGATCCGCGTTGACCAACCCAACCTCCGATTGGAGGCCGCGCAACGTCACTCGAGAACCCGGACGGCCGCCAACCCGCTGGGCAGATTCTGACCGCAATAATACAAAACTGTTCTATGGGCGCAGGAACGACTACAAGCAGTGGGCAACTGCATCTCGAGACCGTTCACTGTGGCGAAAGATCATTGTGGCGCTTGCAAGCTGAAGAGCATTCAAGTGCTCAAGTAAGTAAGTGTACCACAACAACTTTCATGCTAGTATCTAGTCTTACGAGGGATGTGTTATAGGTCCTCCACTCGGATTTACTTCATGAGGTAGAAATTGAAAGCCCATAACCTACGGTTTGATATATCAAAAAATCAGCTGCCCTCGTTTCGGTTCAGGCATACTTTACATAGAAAACAACAGTCAAAAATTTCAAAGTCCAGACACTCGCTGGAAGCAGTCATCGACGTTTTTGACCATAACTCGACTCTATATCGATGAAATCTCATGTTTCAAAGTTTTTATGAAAGCTATTAGGGACCCACTCCGATAAGAATAGTGCAACATACGTATCACAAAATACAGTAATCTGGTATCAACTTCAAACGGAGATTACGGTACTTTAATGGGCACGAGGGCAGCTGAATTTTTGATATGTTGTTGAGTAATTCAAGAGCTTTCGAATGGTGCCTTCAGAGTGTAAATCCGAGTGGAGGACATATAACACCTCCCTTTCACTTCTTTTCACTTCTCTCGGTCATTGTTGTTTTTTTGCAAATTACTACGCCGAGAATGTGAATGAATAACCCGCAAACACGGTGTTCGCTAAGTTTCACTTTACTATAATGAATGTACTTAGTACTTACTCTCCATAAATTAACAAATCAAGTAAACCGCCCTTGTGAAGCGTGCATTCTCGATGTTTTGCTATGGAAGTTTAGCGACAAAGATGAGTTATCATTTGGTGAATGAGCTGGAAAATTAGTATAAAACCGGGCGCTTTAATCATATATATATATATAACAACAATGCTTGCTCTTTTCTTCGTCTTCTTCTTGCTTCTGGCTTCTTCGCAGGCCTTTCTTTTCCCGTCTTTCGCCAGTTCCGGATACGACTGTGACTACGGGGGATACTATGGAGGATACAACTCATACAACGTGCGTTTCGCAGCTATATGTATTCTCTCTCTCTCTCTCTCTTTTTTTTTCTCTCTCTGTCCTTCTCTCTCTCTCTCTCTCTCTCTCTCTCTCTCTCTCTCTCTTTCACTCTCCAATCTTTTTAGACTTCCAATAGTTCATATTGTAAGATGAATAGTTTTCGATTTGCAGAACTACGGATGCTACGGTGGCTACGGTTTCGGTCGGTGAAGTGACAAGGAAACCATACTGTATCCCAACAACATATACACTCGCTGTATATATGATTAGTTCTATTAGTTCTTATTTTAAGTTTGATCAATCCTGAATTTTTTGTAACTCCTCTTTTCATATTTCATTGTTTGCCTGTGATGTTCCAAGAGTTTCGAATTGCATGATAAATCAAATGATCGATGCAATATTACGCAATCGAGTCACGCCCACATTCCAAGTTTCTTAAAATGGCAACAATTGAAGAGTGCGCACACTCCAAAACACACAATCACATCAAATGTCTTGTAACACATTTGTAACCAGCAATGATTTGTTTTGGTGGTTTCTGGCATGAGTTATAGTGAATATAGTGCATGTGATGTCACGAATCAAAAGATGTTTTGACAACGACTGCATGTAAATGTACGTGCAATCTACAGTACATTACACTCAAAGAATAACACTTGTCATGTACTATTCAAATTAAACTTTTAAACGAAACACTTGTCAACATATTTTGGCAGTGTCCTATGAGTTCGTCATAATTCATGGAGTACTATATAAGACATGATCTGTAGATGATTTATCACGACAGCATGTTTTGTCCGCTCCTCTCCCTCCTTCTCCTTCTCCTCATCGCTGCTCCTTCTCTCGCACAGTACTACGGTAACAACTGGTTCAGCGGCGGTGGGGGTGGAGGTGGATCCAGCAACACCGGATACGACCCCTATAACAATGTGAGTTATTGATTACTGTAGACTCTAACTTGTGAGTTTTACCGAATTCAATGATTCAGGGTTTCTCCATCTTCCCAGCGTATATCGGAGGAAGGAAGTGATTGCTGAAATACTAAATGCAGAAAAAATAACTAAATGCTATCGCAATAATGTACATATACGTGATATACATAGATGTTTTGGGTTGTGCGTTTGATTAATGACTAAACAACTTGCTGAAATGTCCGGGAAATTGTCGATATATAAGTGAATAAACACTTCTCTCACACGTTCGCTCGCCAAACCTGCTACAATTTCCTTGAAAAAGGGATTACGGTTTCTGATCCCTTCTTCGAAACTATAAAAAGAACATCACATCACTTGTATATGGTCAATTCGGAACAATGCAACGGATTGCTTCTCTCATTTTGTTTCTGCTCCTCACTGCTGTCTCTTTTGCCCAATTCTACAATCCTTGGATGGGGAAATACAGCGCATCCAATTCATACAACTACTCATATAGTACGGTAAGTTTTTGTTATCGTTACCATATGATTCCTGTATTCATCTTATTGTGCTCTTGTTATATGTACTTTTAGGGTTACAACGCCCTCACGTGGCTGCGGAAATGAGAGTGATCATGTTTCTCTACGTTCCTGCCATCTTTTACTCCTTTACAACCAGGCACTTCTAAAATTGGAACTGACCATCTTTTATAGTTGTGCTCTATACAACACGACAACACTATCATGTTCTCAAAATATACTTGAACTGACGTCATTCTTGTAAAACCTTGTTTCTGTTACGTATTACGTATCTTCAAACTGTTCTATTGACACGAGTGTGAAATCGCATTCGAACCGGAGTGAAGACTGTGATAATAGATAATTGTGTATAAACGGTGTTTTCGAATTTCGAGTCGGAATTCAAGAAACTGTCGTTTTTGCCGAACTCTCGACGTCAGCAGAGAGCAGAGATACACACCCTTTACACCCGATTGCATCCGCCTGAGAGAGATAGAGATAGAGATAGAGAAGAGAGAGAGAGAGAGAGAGAGAGAGAGAGAGAGAGAGAGAGGCAAAGAGTAGATCAGAATGTGATTCGCGTGATTTGGCTAGCATGCGAGTAATGTGTTGTGATCGTAGTGATTGCGAGGAGAGGAGAGAGAAACGGAGATCATGTTGACATGATTGCTGTTGAGTGAATGGATGACTCTGCGCGGGGCTGCTATAAAACGAGTGCTCTCCTCTCCTCCCTCCATCCACTGCTCCTTCTCCTTCTCCACCATGTTCCGCTCCCTTCTCCTCCTCCTCGTTTCCCTCTGTCTCGCAGCCGCGCAGTGGGGATACGGTAACTACGGTAATTATGGAGGCTACAACAACGGTTACGGCGGATATAACCGGGTACGTACGTTCCATCTTATTAGCTTAATTTCCAACTGCAATAGTTTCAGGGTTACGGTGGATACGGAAACGGTTACGGTAACGGATACGGCAACGGCTACGGCAACTACGGTGGTGGCTACGGACGGGTGAGCTACCGTAGGCTGCAGTGGTTACAGTACTCCTTTCAGGGCTACGGTGGTCAAGGCATACAGGGTATGATAGGCAGTCAGGTGGGAGGAATGGTGGGATCAGCCATCGGAGGGGCTCTCATGGGATAGACAGCCTTCACTCAGTCATCACACAAGACTCAAGGACAACTCGTCCCCACTATTCATGTAAACATTGCCGTCCAGTGTATAAACATCCTCCTCCCGAAAACCTGTAACAACATGTGACGCAACGTTCGCTTTTGAAAAGTAGAAGACACTAGAGGGACACATTTCCGCACACTCAATCAACAAAGTTGTAAACGACAGTCCGAGTACAGAACATCTCGACTGTGTCTACTCTACAGCAATTCGTGAGTGCACTCAGACAGACGCTATATAAGGCGGGAGAGGAGGAGGAGGCCAACTGACCATGCTGTCTCGCCTCCTCCTCCTCCTCCTGCTCCTCCTCTCGCTGGCTGCTGCACAGTACATGGTCGGCTATCCAGCATACGCGCCCGTCCCCTACCCAGCCTACAGCTACAACAGCTACTCCTCATACGGCGGATATCCATATGTACGTTGCACATATATATATATATATATATATATATATATATATATATATATATATATATATATATATATATATATATATATATATATATATATATATATATATATATCACTCCTTGTTTCA
>CAWZYM010000217.1:782500-1032500 GCA_963966185.1 Rhabditoides inermis | reverse complement strand
TGTCTGCTTTCTGAGAGCAAAGAAATCGATGCATCCCAAACGAGTGATGTGGACCTCATGTTTTATGGACGCGCATCTGCTTTCGCAACTTGGAAATATGGAAAGTCGCATGCTTATGCTTTTGAGCTTATGGAGTACATACTACAATACAAATTACAAAACATGCAAATCGTGACTATACGTTATACGTATTCTTGCCACGCACACTCACTACACTACACTAATTCTTTTACGTCACAGAACGAGAACAGTTTCACTCGTTTGATTTCGTTAGATTTTGATTTCTTGTTGGTAAACTCAAAGCGACTCAGATTTCTACCTAGAGTCTAGAGCAGCGTCCTTTTTCAAATTGCTGTAATTCTATTAATACCATTTTTCCTGCTACGAACACAACCGAAACTACGACTACGACAAAACTTTTTTGAATATCCATTTCTATTTCTATTTGAAAGTTTTTGCGATTTTCTGTAGATGGAATCAAAAGCCGGCGCGCTCATTAGTGACCATTTTACTATAGAATGCAGCATCATAGTTCATCCGTTCTATCACAAAATAGCCCTGATGTGATGTGCGAACAGGAAACATCTCACGTTTGCGAAAAGATGACCCGATTCTCGCTGGTCTATTAAAAAGCGCATGCACAAGAAACTTTAGGGGGAGAAGGTTCATTGCATTGATTTCCTTTCTCTCTCCGGTCGTTCACAAACACATCAGATTTCACAGAAAAAAAACGAAAACTATATAACTATATCTAGATATATAAACATGATTCACTGAAAAGTAGAATAACGATTCGTGTGTTTTGCAGACGCGCTTCCGTCTTCGACCGTCGACCCGTCTCTGTCAGTTCTCGAGGGAGGCCGCAATGTGAAGCCGTGGCTCGCATCCATGCCCCATATCGCCGGCAGCTGGGGCAACAGCCAGTAGACGTCAGTCACTCCCCTCCTCCTTGCAACTCCAACCACCCCTGTACATAGATACATATGTAACCACCACCCGCACTCTCCCCCATATTCAATACTCCAGTCTCAGGCCACGCGTGTATTTATGGTCAAAACGTGTGTCTATGTGAAAATAAACGGTGTATCGAGAACCTTGCAATCTCTGTATTATACACATTCACACGACTTTTCGACGACAAAGACTTTATCCGTATCGCCAGACCAGGATAACAGTGAGAACATGCGTGCGATGTTGTGAATGCAGGAACAGAGGCGGCGATCAACGTATACGGTGCGAGAATCTGTACAAGAAGACGGAATCGGGTCGAGCGGGGGGCCGAGCGGGGGCCGCTCAGAAGAGTCCGAATCGGGCTCGGCCGGGCGACGGTCTCTTCTGGGGCCGGTTGTCGATCATGGAGGCATACCGAGACAGTGCCGCCCACGTGTTCACATTGTGCATGTTGTACGGCCTGAATATCAGATTGTTGACACGTTTCCAACACCATGATATTATTTCTGTAATACCGTACCTGAAGAACTCTCTCTCGCTCATGCCGCTACCGTACTCTTCGGCCGACGAAGAGGAGACGAAGAGAAGCACTGACAACAACACTGCGAGAGAACAGTGCATCTAAAAACATGCAAATGCAAAAAGAGAGAGAAAGAAAATAGTGTGTGCGAGAGAGAGAGAGAGAGAGAGAGAGAACTCACACAGTGAGCCAACAAAAGCCAACGGATTAACAGAAGCAGAAAAACATAATTACGGAGCGGGATGTATTCATTATCTTTACGCGGACGGGAAAAGGAATGGTGGAAGGGACAATGCTGGATGCTAATCCTGGACTATGGGATATGTGTGTGGCAGATGCCTGCGGTGGCCTTTTATAGCTCCGGCTCCTTCTCCTCCTCCTCCCACCTACTCTTTCCCTCTCCCCCTTCCTTCTTTTCCCCCCCCCTCCTCCCTCTCTCTCTGTCTCTATATCTCTCTCTACTTACGTGATTATTAATTCTCACATATTGGAGTGAAACAATAACATTTCCCCTATATTTTTGTCGTATACTCGTATACAAATCTCGTTTTTTTTTCAAAGTGATCCTTTTGTTACGACTACACTACATTTGACAAACAAACAAACAAACAAACAAACTGAATCAGACATATTATCAAAACAGAAAGTGACGATGGAGCATGAAGTATTTGCGATTTGAAATGATTATTCGTTAACGCATTTGAATTAACGACTTTTGCTATAAATAAAAGACGATAATCAGGAGTTGTCAGCTTTCGTAATATCACTCCGCTTTTCTATAAGAGGGCACGCTTACACGAAAAGAATATCAAAACAATGGTTTTATCTCGATATAACCAGAAAGTGTAAAGGCATTTCGGAAAGCTCATCAATCCGCTTCTGTTTTCCATTTCCTGTCTAGCCTTGTCCTCTCAGACCCATCAATCCAAACCAGAAACGCAATACAAATCGACTTATTTATTATAAATCCACACAAAATAAAATCTCATAACAGAAAAATCTCTCGAAACCTATATCAACACTCTCTAACAATATCTTTTATAATTATGCGCTCTAGATCCATTCACACACTCTAGCGAGTCAAAAAATGCACAATCTCAAAGGGGGACACGGGGATAGGGAGAGGGTGGATGGATGGGAGGAAGGGAGGGGCAGTCTAGGAGAGAGAGATGTCCTCACCGTAGCGGGCCATGAAGTACATGAGGAAGAGTCCGCAGAAGAGCCCGGTCGACTGGAGGAAGAGCACGTAGAGCCCCTGGCGGAGAGACACCTGCAGAGCCTCCTCCATCGCCTTCTTCATCTCTGGCATCTGAAACACATACGTATTCAAATCAAAGGTTTTGATTTTTTTAATTCTAAGATAAATTATATTTACAAGCCTCTCGTTTAAATCCTCGCACTGCGTTAACAAGATTAGAAGCACACTGACACTGATAACATGCGTCAGAGGCTCGCGCACATCTCACATACGCAGCCCTAACCCCTAATCCTGCTGTTGTGTACACTCATTGTCACAGTGTACACATAGTCAGAGTTGGATTGTCAGACAAAAAATGATAGTATATGCAAAGTTGTAAACGACTGATGAGGTATGATTCACCAGTTAACTTTAGTCGCTAGAATTTCAAAAGCACTGAAAGACTAGTGAACAGAATGTTTGGGGCTAAGTGTAAGATGTGTGTAGGACGATCTATCGGTGTCATCATTGGTTTGTTCATTAGTCGCAATACAACACCGTCGTCCCTCGTCGGTCGAGGAGAGGAGCGGCACATGGATCGACTTCGAGACTTCGACACTCGCACCAACCTCATCCCACATTAATTGGCTACTTACTTGCTCACTTCCCTCCTCTCTCCAACTCCCGTATTCTGCAACATGAGAAACAGAAAACCCGCAACAAACCATAACCTTTCAAATATGTAAATTCAAAAAGCTCACAATTCCACGGAAGGAACAACACCAAACAATAGCCTAATATGAATTCAATATGAAACCTTTTTGCAAAACCGCATAATCTATATTTAAAAAAATGTATTCATTAAAACACGAATGCGTACCATGCATCCGAGGGAAATGTAGAGGAACATGCCTCCCGCGAGGGCAAACGCGTACTTGGCAGTGTCCGGGCCAACGTTACCTGCAACACATTATGCTTTTTTTTAAATATTTTATTCATTTTTTTTAATTGTGAAGACTATAAAAATACAAAGAATATTTCCGACAATCTCTGATCGAATTACACACCACAATAAGTTTCGAAGGGAATCGTATTGAAACTAGTGGTCGGTATACTTTTTTTTTTAAATACTGACCGATAACGACGCCGAAGAAGAATCCGACATAGCAAGTGAGGGCAGATAGCAGGTTGTACAGCATAGCCTGGCGCAACGTCATCCCGGAAGCCACCAAAATAGCCACGTCGCCTGAACAAGCCATATACCACAGTCAAACGCACTATTCAAAAAGAAGCGTACCTAGTTCGTGGGGGAACTCCTCGCATAGGACGGCGAGGCAGACCGAGATGCCCGAGTGGATGCTCTCTGCAAAGGACGCGCCGATGGAGACGCCGTCGATGAGGTTGTGGAAGCCGTCTCCGAACACGATCATCCAGGCGACGGCAGCGATGGCCGAGTCGCCGGCGCGGAACTCGACGCTGTGGTCGTGCACGCACACCCCGTGCGCCTGGTTGCCCATGCTCTGCTCCGCGTTGTCCTCCAGCTGCATCTGCTGCACCGCAGCCTTCTTCTCCTTGCACACCAGGGCACGCACCGCGTCCAGCTCCTACAACACACAACAGTCTTCATCACTTCATTCCATAACAACCTATGTGCACTCACATCGTGGTGTTCGTGTTCGTGGTGGTGTGTGTGGGGGATGAGTCCGCTGTCCGAATGGCTGCCACTCTCGTGCGACGACAGACGACGGCCCTTCCAGCCCGCTCCGTCCTCCACCACTGCGTCACTTCGACCGCGCTCAAACACAAAGATGGTTAACTATCGATTGATTTTGAAAAAAGAAATATATATGAGTGCACATTCATCAGCGCCAAGTCAAGTTTCCCCTTCACTCTCCTTCCATATTGTCCTCTTTTTTTCACACGGAACGTATCCCACCGAAAATCCATGGTAACAAAGTTATTCATTGACATGAAAAATAGGTTCTCACACGCGTCGATATCAATACAAATCTCTGCAGACGATCCGCGTTCAAACAACAAATGTCAGTGCTAACACTTCCCTCTCCCTCCCCCACTACCGCTAAGTCGACAATGTTCACGCATGCACATACCAACCATACAGCGCATTCGCCCGGTCTCCTTCCCTCTCTCACTCGGGTTCCGCCGCTGCCGCAGTAGTCTTCTCTCCCACTCGTTTACGTCACAACACATGAGGGGAAGAGAGATTCAACGCGAGAGAACGGCTCGCATATTTTTCTAGGCTTGTTACGTGCCTCACACAATGCCGATATCTCTCGTCTCCCTCTCTTCTATCACCTGATATTACACAGCGCGGCACATTATCTTTTCTCTCTTACACGCACTCTCGTTCTCTCTCGCTCTCTCATCTCCGCGGAAGCGACAAGTCCAGATGTCCAGTGGTCAACCAATCATATCTCAGTCCCCGATAAGATGTCACAATTCGATATGCTATTGTCTAATAATACCTAGCGCACGCGCATAATAAGAAATAGAGTGGAAGGAGTGTGGGAGCGAGTACCGGAAGCAGCAAAGGGATAATATATATAGCGCCCAAAATAACACTCAACTCGCACGAATCTATCACGGTCACCGAGCGACCGGAAATAAACATTCTGTCTCTCTTTGTGTCACCATTTCGATCGCATGATCGCACAGTCAAAGACATGATCATCTAACAAGTATTCATATCTCACCTCACAGGCATCTCGCGAAAAATGTCCGAATGTCAAAAAAAAAGAATGCTACTGAAGAAACAACCACAACGATCTTTGACTGATTTTAATTCTAAATCGTGAAAAAATACAACGTAACCTACTTATTCTTAAACCTTTTACTTGCGTTCGCCGCACCTAGCACACAAATACCAAATCATAGAATATAGAATGAAACAACGAACATATAATAGATCATAAGCACAAATTTCTTCGAGTACCACACACCAAACCTACATACAAAAATCGAAAACTCAACATCGACTCACCTTCCTGGTCTCTAGGATAATCTTGATGAGCTTGTCGACCATGAAGAACATGTACACTCCGATGAGGGAGAAGTGTGCCATGTGGAGGTAGGCGTGGTCCGGCTCCCCATGCTCGTCCACCGAATCCAGCAGCGACGGGTGCGCCTGACAAACACAAACATCATATTACCTATGCAAAACCATGTTTCTAATACTTACATGTTTATTATAATAATAATTAACGCATTTCTCACCTGCGGGAGGAGGTGGTAGAAGCTGGATCCTGACAAGGATCCCACACCTAAGCCAACGAAGAACGTGATCACCTGAAAAAGAACAAGCATATAAAAACATTCATCGCTAATCAAACTACTTAAGTTCAAGACGTACATGTAATGTGAAATGATTGATTGCGTCATTTGCATCACATTCTATCACCGCGTTGAGCAGTGATTACATCATGGACATACAAAAACGAGCACATTACATGAACAACAAACCATGTCCGAGCATACATCATACTCACCTGATTGTAGACGCTCTTGGTGAGAAAGCGCATGACTCCGATGCCAACGATCGCACACAGGTTGATCATGGTCACGAAGATGAGGCCGATCAGCCACACTGAAACAGGTAAATTATTTAATAATGAACTAGTAATTGTATTGTTATTGTGCGTGGATTGTACGCACCGAGGTACTGAGGCGGGCGGTCGATGAGCTGGTCGGGGAATACGGCGTGGGCGGCGTGCGAGGCGTGCTGGAGCGCCGTGCCGTTGGCCGACTCGATCAGCGAGCACACCTCCGCCAGCTGACCCATCTGCGACTCTGTCAGATTCGACGCCGACGTCGACGGATCCCACTCGAAGTATATCACCATCTGAAAATATTACGAATAATTCGCTTATCGCGTATTGATAATGACGACACCGCGCGATAACGGTGGCGTGAAATATGCGATAATGAGACGTGCGATATGCTTCTTGAATATCGGAAAAGAGTGAGAGTGAGATCAGAAGACAGAAAATTGATGATGTTGACAAAATTTTGACCGCCTCCTCTGCCCGTTCACTGGACGTGCGTTTCAGAAAATTCGTAAACCAGTAATTCTCTTTCGTGGCGGGACCAGTCAGGCATAAATTGTATATTATTGCCTCATTTTTCTATATGTGAATATGAAATATTAGAATGAGAGTGAGATCAGAAAAACATATTCAAAAATACAAAATCATTTTTATAAACATATTCGTTAAACAACACACAACAAAACTGCTTTCATAAACAAAGTAGAAATATATGCGTTCCCTCAGATGTAATTCTAAACCCTCTCAAAACCCCAATGAGTGCATAACAGGTGGGTTGCATACGAAACTAGTTCGTTAACGGCTCATCATTCAATATTCAGATTGTGTGGCAGATAAACATATCGGATGTCGTGTCTGATATATTCTCGTCTTCTCTTTCCCCGCTGACCAGTACGAGAGATAGTGATGTCAACGCTCGAATCTCTTCAAGCCTTCAAGAAATACTACGATGAAAGGTGAACTTGTTTTATTTTTGATATAAAAGTCAGTTTTTTACTGATAGGTTTTCTGTTCGCGACGACGACAGAGAGTCGTGCGAATCGAGCCCTTCTTCGGAGACTATCTACCCGTCATCATCCGAGCACGGAACGACCAATACGAAAAGCAGCACGAATACATCCATACCGACATATGACTTCCTACAGGTACCTTGTTTCGAAGTGTACTATAGTATGAGTATACAGGAAATGGCATATTCATCCGACCCCCGGCGACTGTGGACAAAAGAGCTGCATGGACTCACTCAATTCATGGCGGTGAGAGACGATGAGAAGAGAGAGAGAGAGAGATAGAGAGAGAGAGAGAGAGAGAGAGAGAGAGATTCACTTGCAGAGCTCCAACTGGCGGACCCGTCTGTTCTGGTTCACTATCATTCTCGCTTGCGCCATCTATGCTATCCTCAACACAGTATCCATCATGGTAGATTATGTGGAGAATCCAACGAGAACTCTTATTACTATCAAACAGGTTTGCCACATTTACGTCACAGACACATTTACTTTCAGGTGCGCCAAATCGAGTTCCCTAATATCGTATTCTGTCCTAAAAATGCCGATGCTTTGAAGTACGATGCTCTTATTGAAGGTATAAATAATGCTAGACTTCTCCAAACAAATATTTCGTGTTCAGATATGCAATGGCGAATCGGGAATCATTCTTACGACACTTATTTGAACGTGATTGCGTTTATGATAGCCGGAGTGGGCTATGACAACATCGACATAGACAAGTACAATCAGACTGAGAAGTGAGTGCTCTCCCCCCTTTCTTTATGGGATCCCCTTCTCTCTCTCTCTCTCTCTCTCTCTCTCTCTCTCTCTCTCTCTCTCTCTCTCTCTCTACCTTCTTCCAGAGATCACTACACCGCCCTCCTTCTTCAATGGAGAGGGTCACGCACGCAACTCGAAATGTTTCAATTCGTTTTCCACAAAAACGGATATTCGTGTACAGATGTGAGGATAATATTCTTTTTATTGAAATTATTCTACTGTTTTTTCAGTTCTTCTATCGCTGCGAGACGGGCAATATGCTACTGGATTGTTGTAGCATGTTCGAGCCCATATTCGTCATGACTCGCGGTCGATGCTTCAAAGTGGGAATATATCACCCAAAATATAACAAAAATTAAAACATATCACAGCTGATCAGCTACAACCAAACAGCGGACGACGAAGTGGGAAAGCTATCCATCTTCCTCAAAAAGATGGCCAGTCCCATTATTGGCAGCGTGAGTACCATTCCATAGTCTCAACTTGTCTTATGTTCTTATTTTCTTATGTTTCTCCAATCACCAAAAAAATGATATGGATATTGCAGTTTATAAGTGTGAATTTATGATATAAACAAACCCGGGTGCAGCTTCAGGGTGGATCTCCACTGCAGCCGCAGGCAGTCATGTACATAGGGGACAAGCACCCCGAAGTATCCATCTCACCCCGGTACTACCTGTCTAATGGAGAGTGGAACAGGTAAGCAATTACTATATCAAAGGTTATCGCTTCGAAACTCTCTTCGATGCTGACTTCGAACTGCCTTCGAAACACGACCAAACAGCGCGTTCCAAAGGCGTTTTGAAGAGGCAGTTTCAAAGAGACTCATCAAAATCGATGTGCTTTTTCCCAGGGTTAGATTCGTCCATACCCATGTGTTTCTTTCAGATTCCGCTTCAGCCGCAAGCGCCTGACGCTGCTGCCCGATCCGAGCAAGTGCTACATGAACACTCACAAGAGAGGTACGATGTGCAGCATGTGTGTCTGTCCTGTCTGTGTACCGATGTGCAGCAGGCGCGTACCGGTGTTTCGTGTCCCGCTGGCTGAAGGGCCGCATCGAATGGGAGTACAACTGCACCCTGGCCACCTACTGGGACATGTTCCCAGCTATGCACAACTACACCGTCTGCGAGCCCCGCACCATCATCGACAACTACGCGGCTATCATGAACGGACCACTCGACAAGTTCAACGTCGGTCGCGTCTCTCTTTTCTCTTTCCTTCACAAGAAGAATCCACTGTTTCAGTGTCTGCCCTTCTGCGATCGCACCGTCGACTCGGTCCAACGATACACCAAAAGGGACATGACGCCGAATGTGACGCGCGAGAGCGACTACGCATTCTACGTGGTCATGTCGTACACGTACCTGCAGTACGAACAATACGCCGAGATACGGTATCGTACACTGTTCAACAGAGTCATGTATTCTCTATTCTAGGGCGACCACTCTTCCCGGGTTCGTGTCCGAGCTCGGTGGACAGTCCACGCTGTTTCTGGGGGCGTCCATAATCACAATAGTACAAGGTAAGAGTGTGATGGTTCCACTTTCACTCCTTGTCTCTTTCACTCCTTTCAGGAGTGGTTTCGTTTTCGTCTCTGCTGTGGAAGTATGTTGGAAGGGCTGCCACTCGCGCCGAGCTTTTTTTCATGCGCCCGCGCAGCGCACACTAAACACAAGTTCCAATTACAAATCTACACTTTCACTCCAATTTCGAAAGTATTCGTGTATTCATTTGGTTTTGTATCAATTTTATTTCTGGTTAACCTTATACAAATCACATCGTACTCAGTCAGTCATTACTGCAACGCGATAAAAAAAAAAAGTGGATGAAGCGGGTACCGGTTCAGTGTCTGCCGGACGGGGCGCAAAAAGGGGCTCGTAAGGAAGCGACGGTTCTGGATTGATGAGAAATGATTGCAACTTTCCTTCTTCCGCCGCCCGACGTGTCTGACTTGTGATTGCATACCAACACTTGGAAGTAAAACTCTGACTGAGTACCACAAACAATTTATGACAAGTCTCTTGCTCTTGAGGTTCGAGTCGAAGACAGAAACATGAAAGCTGAAAGAATATTGTATGAATGAGAGAACATTATTACAAAAATTTCAAATAGCACTATGCGGGTAAATAATTATAGAAAACTTGAATTGATCATTTGAAAAGTTTAAAGTCTGGGTCTAAGTATTGTGATCGGTCAAAGAGTTTACACCAGTGTGCAGAAAAACCTTGGTTCTTGGTAGTACAGGTATGGGCGGGGCGACTGTTCAGTGGTATAAAAGGGCAGTGGCGGGTGGAGTGGGTATCCAGGCAGCAGCAATGGAGGCTGAGGCGAAGATCCGCGCTTACCGCGCCATCGGATGGACGGCCGTCGGCTTCTCGCTCGTCGCCGTCTTTGCCGTCGCCGTCGCCCTTCCCGTCGTCCACAACTACGTCTCCCACGTCCGCGCCCAGATGCACCGCGACATCCAGATGTGCCAGGTGAGATGACGTCATCCCCACCCTCTCACCACGCCTTCTCTTGCAGGGCTCCACTGACCAGACTTTCATGGACATGTCTCGCTTCCACTCTCTGGCGGCCCACAACCGTACTGCCCGTCAAGTGTACGGAAAGGACCCCAAGTGCGAGGGATGCTGCCTTCCCGGACCCGCCGGACCCAAGGGAGCCCCTGGAGCCCCCGGAAAGCCCGGAAAGCACGGAGCTCCCGGATTTCCCGGAAACCCTGGAAAGCCCCCTCAGACCCCTTGCGAGCCCATCACTCCCCCTCCCTGCCCCGTCTGCCCCGCTGGAGAGCCCGGACCCGCTGGACCTCGTGGTCCCGCCGGAGGACGTGGACCCAACGGAAAGCCCGGATCCATGGGACCCCCTGCTCCTCAGGGACCTCCCGGACAGCCCGGACGCCCCGGACCCAAGGGAAAGCCCGGAAAGCCTGGACCCGCAGGCGCTCCCGGAGAGGGAACTGGAGCCGGGAAGCCCATCCCTGGACCCCCTGGACCCAACGGAGCCCCCGGACCCGTCGGACCCCCCGGACCCCCCGGAAAGCCCGGATCCGCCGGACAGCCCGGAGAGAAGGGAGACAACGGACCCGCCGGAGGCAACGGAGAGCCCGGAAGCGACGGAAACCCCGGATCTCCTGGAGAGCCCGGAAAGGACGGAAACGCCGGAGAGCCCGGAATCTGCCCCAAGTACTGCGCCATCGACGGAGGAGTCTTCTTCGAGGACGGAACCCGCCGTTAAGCAGTTTACAGCCACTTGCTTGCTCAATAATAAATCATTCATAATACTTTTGGTTGTTATTGTCTGATGATTTTCACTAGTATGGTTTGATTTTGATTTTGATAATATGTATGTTCGAATGCCATCTCGATCCCGTCGGTCGATCAGGATTAGTCAAGGTCCATCAGCATGAGGACAAGAAAAAGGTGCAAATTAACTAAAAAAGAGATACAAGTGGACTTGTACTTATTTCATTCGTTCTTCGCGTCCCGATCACATAAGGTGTCTAGGTATATCGCAGCCATCAAGCTCACGTCGGGGTGTCAATCCCAAGACTAGCTTGATTCCACAAAACGATTCTGTGAGAATGAAGAGGGCTACATGGCGACGTGGGTGATGGATGCGTATTAATGATACACGAGTGAGTGAGTGTCTGTTCAGATGGGACAGAGGTGCATGTTGCAGCAGTCGGTGCCGTTGTCGCCCTCCTTCAGCTCGACAGCAAGAGTGTCGATGTCCACGGTGGCGATCTTCTCACAGAACTCATGGAGACCGGGCAGGTGCGACAGCTTGTTGCAGAAATCGTTCACATTCTTCTCCAGAACGACCGGGTCGCCCGGGTTACCATACTCAGCCAGCAAAGTCATCGAGTCGAGGCACATCTGGTACACGTTGCCATCGTTCTGCTCCTGGAACGAGAGGGGTGAGAGAGGGCGAGAGAGAGGGCGAGAGAGAGAGAGAGGGAGAGGGAGGGAGAGAGAGAAAGAGAGAGAGGGAGAGAGAGGGGGAGAGAGAGGGGGAGAGAGAGAGGTGGGAGAGAGAGGGGGAGAGAGAGAAAGAGAGAGAGGGAGAGGGAGAGGGAGAGGGAGAGGGAGAGGGAGAGAAAGAGAGAAAGAGAGAGAGGGAGAGTGAGAGAAACTCACCTTCTGGGTGCGGATGGCGTTGAAGGCGACGAGCGCAAAAAGAGCGAAGAGAACGATCAAGACCAACGATCGGACCGCCACGCAGGTAAAGAGAGCCACATCCGGGTGATATACTGCGCCATACGAGAAGATAAGGCAAAAACTATCGTTCTAGTTTGGTGTTTCCATAATAATACAGTGAAAAAGGCCCTTATCTTCGAGATACGCACGTTCAGTCACGCGGATTTCTTACTATTGTTACCATTCTTCACGACTGAATATGCACGTTTTTAATCACAATATTCGAACTCATCATTTTTCTCATTTCCGTTTCAAGGCGCGGTCGTGTCCTGAACAATGACGCGGAAGACACTATAGTTCTGTGCTCGCAATAAGTTGCGCAAAACAAGAGAGGCAGACGGTTATGGCACCGTATTTCGAACTGCAAGCGAGGTAGATCGAAAACTATCGCTCTGGCGCAGGCTATAACTGGATTCGATTTTGCTACTCTCTATATCTAAGACATTGAGACTGGAGGAAAATCCTCATGGATGACTGCTGGGCGCACAGCCAAGGGCTAACTCGCTGATTGTGCATACGTATACGTAGGTTCGGTCGTCACGTAATGACGTATATAATGAAGTCAAATCAGTTAATGCAAAGATGGTTCATAAATGAAGTTCTAAGAAGAGAACATCAGTAGTCGACGTTCCTGGAATGAAAATGAAATATATTTCAAGCAGATAGTTTTTCTTCGGTTTTCATATAAATCAAATACTTGATAAACTTCTGTATAATTCTGACATCAAACCGACCGTTCTGGGAGATGATAGCTATGCTAGTTAGCTAGTTTTCATTTCGATTAATATACATAGTCTCAATGTTTCAGTCGGTTGGTTTATTATATTTTTTGTTATTACCCAACGACTACGAAGTACAGACTGAAATACAAAAAACAAATGAAGCAAATCGGAGCACCTTCCACAGCTAATAACTCCGTTCAGAAATGTTAACTAAATGAGATTTTCAGGGTTGTCTTTCGTGGACTCACCTCAAAACCAAGTGAATTATGTATTATTAAGTGGTCAAAACCATCTTTTTAATGAGAAAAATAGGAACAGCTTGGTTCAAATTCAACCAAACTGCATCAGTCTTACACTAAACGTCCGTGAAACTGCGATACTCACCCCCGCTAATCTCCCGCGTAGGATCATATCTAGGATGAGAGAGCGAGGGGGCGTGGCTGGCCAGCGCGCCCCTATCGCCAGTTGTGTGGTGACCCTGGCCGGATAAACCTCTTTCTATTCTGTTACTTGTCTGAAGGGAACCAGGGCTCTACTTTGCGGAGCCACTACGACTCCCACGAGTAAGTAAAGCTGACCCGTGTCTTGGGTATTTACTAACTGCGGACTGTGGAGTAACCAAGGGGTCGCCGCTACACCATAGAGCACCGCAAAACGCAAAACACTTAAAAAGATTGTCGTGAGCCTTGAAAATTCGACTTTGAACCGAGTTACTCCACAAAACCTCGAAACCATGACCATGAAACTCGAAACCTCGAAACCCTGATTATGCATTAATTTCTCGACACTTCATCTCCGTTCGACCGGTCGACAATAACTGCGGTATCATGAAAATGGGATTCCCTGTACATCGAACTATCAAAATGAGCTTTATGATTGAGCAAGGTACACTGCACAGAAGCACAGGAAAGAATTTAACGGCGAGTTCCGTCCTCGAAGAAGACTCCTCCGTCGATGGCGCAGTACTTGGGGCAGATTCCGGGCTCTCCGGCGTTTCCGTCCTTTCCGGGCTCTCCAGGAGATCCGGGGTTTCCGTCGCTTCCGGGCTCTCCGTTGCCTCCGGCGGGTCCGTTGTCTCCCTTCTCTCCGGGCTGTCCGGCGGATCCGGGCTTTCCGGGGTGTCCGGGGGGTCCGACGGGTCCGGGGGCTCCGTTGGGTCCAGGGGGGAGGGAGAGAGAGGGGGGAGAGAGAGGGGGAGAGAGAAAGAGAGAGGGAGAGGGAGAGGGAGGGAGAGAGAGAAAGAGAGAGAGGGAGAGAGAGGGGGAGAGAGAGGGGGAGAGAGAGAGGTGGGAGAGAGAGGGGGGAGAGAGAGAAAGAGAGAGAGGGAGAGGGAGAGGGAGAGGGAGAGGGAGAGAAAGAGAGAAAGAGAGAGAGGGAGAGTGAGAGAAACTCACCTTCTGGGTGCGGATGGCGTTGAAGGCGACGAGCGCAAAAAGAGCGAAGAGAACGATCAAGACCAACGATCGGACCGCCACGCAGGTAAAGAGAGCCACATCCGGGTGATATACTGCGCCATACGAGAAGATAAGGCAAAAACTATCGTTCTAGTTTGGTGTTTCCATAATAATACAGTGAAAAAGGCCCTTATCTTCGAGATACGCACGTTCAGTCACGCGGATTTCTTACTATTGTTACCATTCTTCACGACTGAATATGCACGTTTTTAATCACAATATTCGAACTCATCATTTTTCTCATTTCCGTTTCAAGGCGCGGTCGTGTCCTGAACAATGACGCGGAAGACACTATAGTTCTGTGCTCGCAATAAGTTGCGCAAAACAAGAGAGGCAGACGGTTATGGCACCGTATTTCGAACTGCAAGCGAGGTAGATCGAAAACTATCGCTCTGGCGCAGGCTATAACTGGATTCGATTTTGCTACTCTCTATATCTAAGACATTGAGACTGGAGGAAAATCCTCATGGATGACTGCTGGGCGCACAGCCAAGGGCTAACTCGCTGATTGTGCATACGTATACGTAGGTTCGGTCGTCACGTAATGACGTATATAATGAAGTCAAATCAGTTAATGCAAAGATGGTTCATAAATGAAGTTCTAAGAAGAGAACATCAGTAGTCGACGTTCCTGGAATGAAAATGAAATATATTTCAAGCAGATAGTTTTTCTTCGGTTTTCATATAAATCAAATACTTGATAAACTTCTGTATAATTCTGACATCAAACCGACCGTTCTGGGAGATGATAGCTATGCTAGTTAGCTAGTTTTCATTTCGATTAATATACATAGTCTCAATGTTTCAGTCGGTTGGTTTATTATATTTTTTGTTATTACCCAACGACTACGAAGTACAGACTGAAATACAAAAAACAAATGAAGCAAATCGGAGCACCTTCCACAGCTAATAACTCCGTTCAGAAATGTTAACTAAATGAGATTTTCAGGGTTGTCTTTCGTGGACTCACCTCAAAACCAAGTGAATTATGTATTATTAAGTGGTCAAAACCATCTTTTTAATGAGAAAAATAGGAACAGCTTGGTTCAAATTCAACCAAACTGCATCAGTCTTACACTAAACGTCCGTGAAACTGCGATACTCACCCCCGCTAATCTCCCGCGTAGGATCATATCTAGGATGAGAGAGCGAGGGGGCGTGGCTGGCCAGCGCGCCCCTATCGCCAGTTGTGTGGTGACCCTGGCCGGATAAACCTCTTTCTATTCTGTTACTTGTCTGAAGGGAACCAGGGCTCTACTTTGCGGAGCCACTACGACTCCCACGAGTAAGTAAAGCTGACCCGTGTCTTGGGTATTTACTAACTGCGGACTGTGGAGTAACCAAGGGGTCGCCGCTACACCATAGAGCACCGCAAAACGCAAAACACTTAAAAAGATTGTCGTGAGCCTTGAAAATTCGACTTTGAACCGAGTTACTCCACAAAACCTCGAAACCATGACCATGAAACTCGAAACCTCGAAACCCTGATTATGCATTAATTTCTCGACACTTCATCTCCGTTCGACCGGTCGACAATAACTGCGGTATCATGAAAATGGGATTCCCTGTACATCGAACTATCAAAATGAGCTTTATGATTGAGCAAGGTACACTGCACAGAAGCACAGGAAAGAATTTAACGGCGAGTTCCGTCCTCGAAGAAGACTCCTCCGTCGATGGCGCAGTACTTGGGGCAGATTCCGGGCTCTCCGGCGTTTCCGTCCTTTCCGGGCTCTCCAGGAGATCCGGGGTTTCCGTCGCTTCCGGGCTCTCCGTTGCCTCCGGCGGGTCCGTTGTCTCCCTTCTCTCCGGGCTGTCCGGCGGATCCGGGCTTTCCGGGGTGTCCGGGGGGTCCGACGGGTCCGGGGGCTCCGTTGGGTCCAGGGGGGAGGGAGAGAGAGGGGGGAGAGAGAGGGGGAGAGAGAAAGAGAGAGGGAGAGGGAGAGGGAGGGAGAGAGAGAAAGAGAGAGAGGGAGAGAGAGGGGGAGAGAGAGGGGGAGAGAGAGAGGTGGGAGAGAGAGGGGGGAGAGAGAGAAAGAGAGAGAGGGAGAGGGAGAGGGAGAGGGAGAGGGAGAGAAAGAGAGAAAGAGAGAGAGGGAGAGTGAGAGAAACTCACCTTCTGGGTGCGGATGGCGTTGAAGGCGACGAGCGCAAAAAGAGCGAAGAGAACGATCAAGACCAACGATCGGACCGCCACGCAGGTAAAGAGAGCCACATCCGGGTGATATACTGCGCCATACGAGAAGATAAGGCAAAAACTATCGTTCTAGTTTGGTGTTTCCATAATAATACAGTGAAAAAGGCCCTTATCTTCGAGATACGCACGTTCAGTCACGCGGATTTCTTACTATTGTTACCATTCTTCACGACTGAATATGCACGTTTTTATCACAATATTCGAACTCATCATTTTTCTCATTTCCGTTTCAAGGCGCGGTCGTGTCCTGAACAATGACGCGGAAGACACTATAGTTCTGTGCTCGCAATAAGTTGCGCAAAACAAGAGAGGCAGACGGTTATGGCACCGTATTTCGAACTGCAAGCGAGGTAGATCGAAAACTATCGCTCTGGCGCAGGCTATAACTGGATTCGATTTTGCTACTCTCTATATCTAAGACATTGAGACTGGAGGAAAATCCTCATGGATGACTGCTGGGCGCACAGCCAAGGGCTAACTCGCTGATTGTGCATACGTATACGTAGGTTCGGTCGTCACGTAATGACGTATATAATGAAGTCAAATCAGTTAATGCAAAGATGGTTCATAAATGAAGTTCTAAGAAGAGAACATCAGTAGTCGACGTTCCTGGAATGAAAATGAAATATATTTCAAGCAGATAGTTTTTCTTCGGTTTTCATATAAATCAAATACTTGATAAACTTCTGTATAATTCTGACATCAAACCGACCGTTCTGGGAGATGATAGCTATGCTAGTTAGCTAGTTTTCATTTCGATTAATATACATAGTCTCAATGTTTCAGTCGGTTGGTTTATTATATTTTTTGTTATTACCCAACGACTACGAAGTACAGACTGAAATACAAAAAACAAATGAAGCAAATCGGAGCACCTTCCACAGCTAATAACTCCGTTCAGAAATGTTAACTAAATGAGATTTTCAGGGTTGTCTTTCGTGGACTCACCTCAAAACCAAGTGAATTATGTATTATTAAGTGGTCAAAACCATCTTTTTAATGAGAAAAATAGGAACAGCTTGGTTCAAATTCAACCAAACTGCATCAGTCTTACACTAAACGTCCGTGAAACTGCGATACTCACCCCCGCTAATCTCCCGCGTAGGATCATATCTAGGATGAGAGAGCGAGGGGGCGTGGCTGGCCAGCGCGCCCCTATCGCCAGTTGTGTGGTGACCCTGGCCGGATAAACCTCTTTCTATTCTGTTACTTGTCTGAAGGGAACCAGGGCTCTACTTTGCGGAGCCACTACGACTCCCACGAGTAAGTAAAGCTGACCCGTGTCTTGGGTATTTACTAACTGCGGACTGTGGAGTAACCAAGGGGTCGCCGCTACACCATAGAGCACCGCAAAACGCAAAACACTTAAAAAGATTGTCGTGAGCCTTGAAAATTCGACTTTGAACCGAGTTACTCCACAAAACCTCGAAACCATGACCATGAAACTCGAAACCTCGAAACCCTGATTATGCATTAATTTCTCGACACTTCATCTCCGTTCGACCGGTCGACAATAACTGCGGTATCATGAAAATGGGATTCCCTGTACATCGAACTATCAAAATGAGCTTTATGATTGAGCAAGGTACACTGCACAGAAGCACAGGAAAGAATTTAACGGCGAGTTCCGTCCTCGAAGAAGACTCCTCCGTCGATGGCGCAGTACTTGGGGCAGATTCCGGGCTCTCCGGCGTTTCCGTCCTTTCCGGGCTCTCCAGGAGATCCGGGGTTTCCGTCGCTTCCGGGCTCTCCGTTGCCTCCGGCGGGTCCGTTGTCTCCCTTCTCTCCGGGCTGTCCGGCGGATCCGGGCTTTCCGGGGTGTCCGGGGGGTCCGACGGGTCCGGGGGCTCCGTTGGGTCCAGGGGGTCCAGGGATGGGCTTTCCGGCTCCGGATCCCTCGCCGGGAGGTCCAGCGGGTCCGGGCTTTCCGGGCTTTCCCTTGGCTCCGGGGCGTCCGGGCTGTCCGGGAGGTCCCTGAGGAGCAGGGGGTCCCATGGGTCCGGGCTTTCCGTTGGGTCCACGTCCTCCGGCGGGACCACGAGGTCCAGCGGGTCCGGGCTCTCCAGCGGGGCAGACGGGGCAGGGAGGGGGAGTGATGGGCTCGCAAGGGGTCTGAGGGGGCTTTCCAGGGTTTCCGGGGAATCCGGGAGCTCCGTGCTTTCCGGGCTTTCCGGGGGCTCCAGGGGATCCCTTGGGTCCGGCGGGTCCGGGAAGGCAGCATCCCTCGCACTTGGGGTCCTTTCCGTACACTTGACGGGCAGTACGGTTGTGGGCCGCCAGAGAGTGGAAGCGAGACATGTCCATGAAAGTCTGGTCAGTGGAGCCCTGCAAGAGAAGGCGTGGTGAGAGGGTGGGGATGACGTCATCTCACCTGGCACATCTGGATGTCGCGGTGCATCTGGGCGCGGACGTGGGAGACGTAGTTGTGGACGACGGGAAGGGCGACGGCGACGGCAAAGACGGCGACGAGCGAGAAGCCGACGGCCGTCCATCCGATGGCGCGGTAAGCGCGGATCTTCGCCTCAGTCTCCATTGCTGCTGCCTGGATACCCACTCCACCCGCCACTGTCCTTTTATACGAAACACCATTCGCTCCGCCTCCCAACTGACGCCCTGCAAACCATCATTTTTCTCGCCGGTTCGCCTACTCGGGAGAAGTGTTTTATTAGAAGCACTAACTGCATTCCCAACCCAAAAATGACAGGTGCTATGCGGCATCGATTGGAAGGAGATAAATCACAATGTTTTGGCAGTTGAGAAGGTGATATGGAAGCCGGAAGACGTGCAGGAACACATTACACAGTCAGATAGATGATCACAGTGCACCAGAAGACTCGCTCCCACATAACAATATATTCTCAATCAAAAGATATTAGAAACATTGAAGCAATAATTTAAAAAAAAATGCTATTTTAGCACTAGTTCTTTTTCAGACAACATAGAAACATGCTCTATTTTCGACACGTTTACATTTGCTTGTTCCATACGGGTGAAGGTAGTGGTTGGTGATGTTCAATGTATTGTATGAGAGCGCGAATATGGGAAGTTGGTAGTAGTCTGTTTCGAAGTTTCGAAGATCGAAAGCCTTAAAAAACGGCTTTAGTGTATTGAACCGGGACCGGGATGTATTGATAAATGAATATATACGTATAGATAAATGAATCTATTGGTATTGAATATATTCATATATACCTCACTCAACGCACTACTCAGACACAGACACTTGTTTCTCAAGTATCTTCTTCCTGAAAGGTTGTGTGATTCATGATCGCTCGCACTTGACGTGATTAGCGTGCGTCTTTTTTCGTCTACAATCGCGGGTCATGGATGGGTCAGAGTGGGCGGGGCTGCCACGAATCACAACTGCCATCCTTAAAAGGAACGGGAACGGAACAGACGGCACTCAAGCAGCAGCAATGGAGGCTGAGGCGAAGATCCGCGCTTACCGCGCCATCGGATGGACGGCCGTCGGCTTCTCGCTCGTCGCCGTCTTTGCCGTCGCCGTCGCCCTTCCCGTCGTCCACAACTACGTCTCCCACGTCCGCGCCCAGATGCACCGCGACATCCAGATGTGCCAGGTGAGATGACGTCATCCCCACCCTCTCACCACGCCTTCTCTTGCAGGGCTCCACTGACCAGACTTTCATGGACATGTCTCGCTTCCACTCTCTGGCGGCCCACAACCGTACTGCCCGTCAAGTGTACGGAAAGGACCCCAAGTGCGAGGGATGCTGCCTTCCCGGACCCGCCGGACCCAAGGGATCCCCTGGAGCCCCCGGAAAGCCCGGAAAGCACGGAGCTCCCGGATTCCCCGGAAACCCCGGAAAGCCCCCTCAGACCCCTTGCGAGCCCATCACTCCCCCTCCCTGCCCCGTCTGCCCCGCTGGAGAGCCCGGACCCGCTGGACCTCGTGGTCCCGCCGGAGGACGTGGACCCAACGGAAAGCCCGGATCCATGGGACCCCCTGCTCCTCAGGGACATCCCGGACAGCCCGGACGCCCCGGAGCCAAGGGAAAGCCCGGAAAGCCTGGACCCGCTGGACCTCCCGGAGAGGGATCCGGAGCCGGAAAGCCCATCCCTGGACCCCCTGGACCCAACGGAGCCCCCGGACCCGTCGGACCCCCCGGACACCCCGGAAAGCCCGGATCCGCCGGACAGCCCGGAGGGAAGGGAGACAATGGACCCGCCGGAGGCAACGGAGAGCCCGGAAGCGACGGAAACCCCGGATCTCCTGGAGAGCCCGGAAAGGACGGAAACGCCGGAGAGCCCGGAATCTGCCCCAAGTACTGCGCCATCGACGGAGGAGTCTTCTTCGAGGACGGAACCCGCCGTTAAGCGCATACGCTGCCAACCTTGCAAGAATAAACATTTATTTCAAAAACTCTTTATATAACTCGTGTCTACCCGTCATATTCATATTTCAATCATCGTCGGCATAGTGCGCTGTGCTATTCCTGTGTTGGGGGGTGCGACAGAAGGGACAGGATCCCTTTTCCAACACACCCATCTCGAACTCATCCATGTGGAAGACCTGGAATAAAAAGAGTGTCACATGTTTTTCGTTCGCTACTACCTTCTGGCACGCGGGACAGTTGACGACGGCGATGGAGGGCAGCATGTTGAACAGGTACGTGGTGGTGAGGGGCGGTCTCCTGTGGGTGACGAGCACGCGTGCCTTCTCCAGCCGCGTCAGCTCGTCCCGACCCAGCACCACACGCGACAAGCCCTTCTTGTTGTTCTAAACACATGTGGGCTTCGCCTCTCTTCCCTGTCTCACCGGCTGTGTGCTGGCCTTGAATGGGTTGTAGTCCGAGTCCCCCAGTGGCGGCTCGGCCGAGATTAGCTCTTCCGCCTCCTCCGCCGTCAGCTCAAAGTGTACACTTTCTTTCCTTTATGTTTTCAATTGTCTTTGTTTTCTGTTCAAGTTTCTCTTCATCTCTCTGACCCGTCTCACCTCTTCGGCCACAAAGAACTCGACTAGTGGCAGAATCTCGAATGTGGCTGCCGACAGAATGAAGTCGGCCTTACAGTGCGTGCATGCAAGACCGCCTGAAAAGTATATCACTCCCCTTCCCCCTCTCTCTCTCACTCTTTCTCTCTCTTCTTTACTTGTTCTATTAAAAATTCTCTGTCTACACCCATACTCTTCCCCCCTTTGCCTACCAGTAAGCGCATTTGTGAGCCCGCATCGGTAGCAGATCGGCTGCAGCTCCTCCGCGTCTGTGAACGGCCGGGCGCGGATCTGTACAACATCCATCACTCCCACTCAATTCTCTCCCTCCGCGACATGCATAGCCTCCTATTGACGGCCATTCAACCGTGAAAGACTAGCGAAATGAGAAACGCAGACGGCTGGCGCGCGCCGCTCTCCTCCTTTTCATTGCTTCTCGCCGTCCAGTCACTGTACCTTCAGCACAGCGATCTCGATGTCTTTCTCCATCTTGGGTGGCAGTCGGAGTGTGGTGAGCTTGTCGAGGGCGGCCCTTGCCAGCTTGTACGCCCCCAGCTCCTTGCCGATCTTCGCGATCGTGTAGTAGATCAGCCTGCAATGCTTTTGACATCTTCTTCTAGTTCAAATACTATTCCGGTAATGCCTTTCAGTGATCGAACTATTCTGTAATCACATCCCTTTGCTGATTTTCATCTCGAGCATCTACTCACACTTGCGATGTTCGGGGCACGGGCTTGAGGAAGGAGAGATAGCGCGCCATGTTGAGCAATGCCTCAAGAGTGTGAGCCGTGAACGGCTGGTGCTGAAATAACAACAATGAAAATACTCTATGTTCTATGATCTTCTTTCATCCAAACGTGTACCCACGCAGTAGAGATAGACGTTCTCGTATGCATAGTAGAAATCTGCGAGCTTGGCGCTCTCGAGGTACTTTGTGATGAGAGAGGGGTCGTTCTCGGCTCTGTCCAAGTATTGCTGGGCCAGCATCCAGTGGTAGTGGCCTGGAAAGAGTGTCGTTCTCTAATGCATCTACTATTTCTTGCGTGAACTGACTCGTACCCGCATCGGAGAACCTCCTCTCGCTGACTGCGTTGTCGGTGAGCTGTTCGAGGACCTGCAGCGCCTCCAGGTCCCGGCCCGCGCGGTGAAACGCTCAACACATAACCATATCCAGTACTTGGCAGGTGCTCTCTACTCTACACTCTACACGTAGCACTTCGTGTTATCTCAGTTCACTTGTCCACCCTTCCCCACCTTTCTGTGCCTCTTCGAACTTGTCGATCTCTGCGAGATGTCTTGCATACGGCAGATACACGTCCTCCACAAACTTCGGGTACCGGTCCGCTATCGCGAAAGCCTGTGAAAGCCATGGTGTTGTTTGATCATTGTTATCATCACAATCACTGGCTGTCAGAAACGCTTGAATGAAAGATGTCAAAAAGACAAACTAGTTCAAAAATTCTGCCTGTGCCGGGCAAAAAGAGACACAGCGGGTGAGTAAGTGCACAGACAGTCGCCGCATTTTTACACCAGCAAGAAACGATCGACTAATGATAACCGCATACTGTTTGTGGCACATGGCGAGAGAGAGAGAGAGAGAGAGAGAGAGAGAGAAAAGAAAGAAAGAGAGAGCGAGCGAGAGGAGAAGGAGGGGAAGGAGGGGTGACTCACATCCGTCCACTGCTGTGCGTTCACATGCATTTCCACGAGCGCTCGCATATCGTTCATGCTCGTGTAGATCTTAGCTGCCATACTGTAGTCCTTACGGCCTCAACATTCGAAATTTGCATAACCTTCCTCCTCCATCTCTCTCTCTCTCTCTCTCTCTCTCTCTCTCTCTCTCTCTCTCTCTCTCTCTCTCTCTCTTTCAACCAGTACCGGCAAAGTATAGTGCGAGCTTCTTGAGAATGTCCTGGTCATTTCGGTCCAGTTTCCGCGCCAGGTTGATGGCACTGCAAAAAGAGGGCGGAGTGAGAGTGGAAGACTGTTCTGACTTCTGCCGCTGCCGGTGTAAGGGAGACGATTCAGGAAGAGAAAACGGGGGACTGACTGATTGGTAGTATATATGCACAAAGCACAAAGCTAAGCGATCCTACAATATTCAAAAATCTCTAGAAGTTGATTGTTATATGTTATATGTTCTAATGATCAGTGTAGTCAAATTGTTATTTTTACAAAATGAATTTTTCAAAACGTACAGGTCAACCCAGTCGTTTTCGACGATGAGGTGGACAGCCTTCTCGTAGTCGCCAGAAGAGATGAACATCTCCGCAGCCACCTGAGAGCAGGTATTGAAGAGAAAGAGAGAGGGGAGAGAGAGGGGGGGAGAGAGAGGGGGGGATGAGGGATACCTTTGGTTCGTTGGAGTCCCTTGCCCAGTCGGCTCTCTTCCTCATCAGTATCTTCTGTGTCTCCCCGGATGCCGACGCCATCAACTCCTCAAACGAGATCCATCAATGAAGATATTTTTAATAGAGAACAGTTTTGGTCTCTGTCACTTTTTAAATTATTCGATCAAAACATCTGCGAAGCTAGGATTACGATCTACGATTGAAATTTTTTCGAAACTTCTTTACTACGACAACTCACCTGAGCCTCGTCGAACATCCTGAGATCTGTGAACATCTCCATCGCCTTGTGCTCATAGCCGTGCGAGCGGTAGAGGGAGGCCACCTGATAGGAGGAGGGTAGAGAGAGAGAGACAGAGAGAGAGAGAGAGAGAGAGAGAGAGAGAGGAGAGAGAAAGAGGAGAGATATACCTCGCGAAACCTCCTCTGCGACGCGAGTATATGCGCTCGCAGCAGGACATCGGGCTCTTTTCTCTTCCGCATGTCCTAAATGACTTGTCTTCCCTATACCAGCAATGGGTTCACTCACATTCAGCTCGGCTATCATCTGCATGGCCCTGTGGTCTCGGATCTTATGGAACGCCCTCGTGGCGACGTCGAGTTCGTAGTTGTTGAGGGCATCGAGGGCGAGGATGCGCCAGTCCTCCTCCGTCACCCCCAGCGTCGACAGAGCGTAGCCCTCACTGGAATAGAGACAGGATAGGATACTGCTGAACTCATTTGATGAAAGCTTTGCCCAGCGCTAACGTGAATAAGCGAGGCCGGATAAACATTTGGTTTGATTTGATTGAATAAGCTCACGTGTACTGTTTGTGTTCGATGTACTGGTATAGCTGGTTGGAGAAGGGCACTTCGAGAGCCGTCATCGCGTACATGTGCAGACAGAACACCTGAACGCCTCCCTTCTTCAGCTCTCTCCCGTATCTTCCTCTCACTCGCCGCCCACCTTGTTTCCCGTGAATCCCACCACGAATCCCATCATTCTCTGGGTGAATGCCGGCATAGTACCGGCACGGATCGCAAGAATCTGAATAGGATGCTAGTAGATGTCGAATTACTGTAGGTGAATGAGCTACTGTGAGTTGTAAGTAACTGTAACCCACCCCATTGCCCGAATAGCACATGAGCTGCTCGTTTTCGGTGTTGAAAGCGAACGAATTGCAGCCAGGCTCCTAAATACAACAAGTTAAAAAAAGGAAGTGTGTCTTGTCTTACCTGGTATATGAGCTCGTTGGTCTTTGAGTTGAACACCATACATATGCCGTTCTCATCGACGATGGCGAGAAGCTTCCTGGAATGACGTCATGTGTGGTGGTCTTCGCCGTTGCCCACCTGGACAGACTGATGTCGATGCACTTGATGGCTGCCGAAAGCTGCATCATGTGTACGGGGAAAGGGTTGTCGACAAATATCTTGGCCACCTCTCCACTCCTCATCCCCACGAGGATCGTCTCCCGGCCGGGGGGACCGCCGATCACCTGGATAGTGTAAATTATACACTTTTTATATCAAAGTTCAGAGTTTATGTCAAAATCCGATATGGTCACTTTTTTATAGTACCGCCCTGGCCCTAGTCCCCATGTCCCCGAAAAGAGCGTGAAATGTTTGTAAACAGTGTGTAACTGGTTAGTGTGTGTTATGTGTTTGTAACGGAAGAATGTAGATCTGATGGCTCACCTTGATGTAGCGAATACTCGACGACATGAGCCACTCGCGCTGGCGGAGACCCTGTCACAATAGTTTACACTCTTCATCCTCTCTCTCTCTCCCTCCCTCTCTCTCTCTCTCTCTCTCTCTCTCTCTCTCTCTCGATCTCTCTCTCCCTCTCCCCCCCCCCCTCTCTCCAACTTTGAGATCATAGCACTGCAGTCTCCTGTCCTGACACAGTATGAGATGGTTGTTGCACACCACCAACAGAGAACATTCGAACGCCTGAAATATGACCTTATAATTCATTCGTCTGGTAGAGCTGACCTTGTTGATTCTCTCGACCAGCTTGAATTCCAGTGCTTCTCCGTCCTTGTCCCCTGACGTCTGTCGGTAGATGTGCAGCCGGTCAGAGAGTTGGATCTACAATCACATGCATTTTGTAATTATATTTCTCTCTCTCAGCGCACCGCCAGTTTGTGATGGTAGATGGCGACTTTCTTGACGAGATCGTGACATCGAATCCGCGTGGTGACATGCCGATTCAGATGCTGTATGACAACGTCCGTCATGTGGTCTCTGGAAACCTTGACGTCATTGTTTATCTCTTCCCCCCCCTCCTCTCACCGAAACGCGTATCTCTCTTTGTGCAGCCCGTGTACGGTGCTGAACATGAGATTGTAGCACGCCAACGTGCCATCCACACAGCCCACTGAAAACATATCGTGATATCTGTGTATTCTCAGTTCCGCTACTGGTAGGGGATGATTCCAACCCACCGACGACAATGTTGCTGTTCGGCTTGGTTCTGACGGACCACACCCACGTGTCCATTTGAGCGACAGTGCCGAGCAGAGTGCCTGCAAGCACACTCACGATAAAAAGAAAATGCACGAAACAGCGAGAAGCACCCTCATCTTTTAAAGTAGCTGTTGTGTGAGGAACAGTTCCTACCAACATACCATGTGCACTTCCTTACTACCTACTCGCTCATTGTTCCGCGGGTTCGCCGCCCCGGGTAGGGTCGATCCTCTCCACTCACCCAGTCTGGTGTACATCTGCACCTGCTTGTGGCTGCCTCCGACCACCAGAAACTGACCGCCGTCGAAGAACTCCATGCACGTCGGGTCGTACGCGATCGACCTGCAACAGCCCCTCTTCCTCCCCCCCCCTCTCTCTCTCTCCCCCCTCCCTCTTCCCCCTCTCTCTCTCTTTCCCCTCTCTCTCACCTGTCCTCCTTCAATATCCTCCTCCCGTCCATGTCGTAGAATGAGAGTGACTGGGCGCAGTCTGCCACCGCGAGGATCTCCTGCCCGGCCGCCTGCTCCTCCGGACGGCGACCCTCTTCCGGGCTGGGAAGAGGATATGATACAGAGAGAGAGGGGGAGGGAGAGAGGGAGGAGAGAGGGAGGGAAGGAGAGAGAGAGGGAGGAGAGAGGAAGGAAGGGAGGGAGAGAGAGGAGAGAGAGAGGGAGAGAGAGAGAGTTGAAGCGAGAGAGTAAGAGGTGGAAAGAGAGAGGAGAGAGAGGAGAGAGAGAGGTGAGAGAGATAGAGATAGAGATAGGGAGAGAGAGAGAGAGAGAGAGAGAGAGAGAGAATGTTGGCTCACGCTCTGGCGGGGCTGAACCGGACCGCCCAGATGGGCTCCTCCCCTGGCCGGTCGATCTTCACGTGCATCTCCTGATTCTGCGCCTGAAACCTCTTTCTTTGTATGTTTCGTATTCGTTTCCAGGCACCTGTATGTCGACTTTGCGTAGCTGCACGTTGCCCTCGTACATTCCGAGAGCTACGATCTGAATTTTTTATTTTCTTTCTTTCTCTCTCTCTCTCTCCCCCCTTCTCTCCCTTCTCTCCCTTCCCACCGTTCCGTCACTGTTCCACGCGCAGCTACATATCCTGCCAGTCACTCGCTGCTTCTGCACGTTCTTCTCGTCTTGCGACCACAGACCTGCGTCATAGTAATCAATATTAATCATTTCATCACCATATATATGTTTCCACCCACCGTAGTCTGCCATGGCGCAACTCAAGAGTATAGGTGCTACAGGCGAGAAGGCGAGGCATTGGATCGGCTCGCCGTGGCTGACACAAGCATTGTCTCTCTGGTGTTCGTGGTTCCGAGTGTGTGCTACCTGTACTTGAGTGTTCCCTCGTGGTGTTCCGTCCACAGTATGACGCTCTTGTCGGCGCTGCCGGATGCGAATGTATGTCCGTCGTGCGACCAAGCCACCGCGTACACCAGGTCTTTGTGACCCTGCAACACTCTTTGCATACGTTCCACCAATATGCAGTTCTGTGTAGTTTTTCTCTCCTTTTTTCGAACTTGCGCACCACAGATACACGCGACTTTTCGCACAGTCTACCCGGCTAGACGCGTCGTCTTTCGAATGCCCCGCCCACAATCGCCCCGCCCTTTCGTTCTTTCGCGTGCCATTCCGTCCTCACATGTCAGCGGCACGCGGGTGACACACCATCCAGTCACACAAACATGGCCGACGACCCTGAGGTAACGCGTCTCTCTTTCTCCGTCTCTCTCTCTCTCTCTCTCTCTCTCTCTCTCTCTCTCTCTCTCTCATCATCTTTCTCTTTAGGAACAGGAGCGCAAACGCAAGCAAGCGCTGGAGGCGATCAACAATATGGACGTAGAGGACTGCAAGCCGCACTCGGAGGGTGACAAAAAGGAGAAGGAGAAGCCGCCGGAGGAGAAGGAGCAGAAGGAAGAGAAGAAAGAGGAGAAGAAAGAGGAGAGGAAGCCTGACGACGAGATGAAGTCAAAGGAGCAGCCGAAGGAACCGGAGAAGGAAAAAGAGAAGGAGCAGAAGGAGGAGGACGGGAAATCCAAGGAGCAGTCAGTGGCTTCAAAGGAGCAACCGAAAGAGGAGAAACAAGAGGGAGAAAGGGACAACAGTGAACAGAGGAGAAAGAAGGACGAGAGCGAGCAGCGGAGAAAAAAGAAAGCATCCAAGGAGAACGAGGAGAAGGGAGAAGAAAAGGAGAAGGAGAAGCCCGGGTCAAGTGAACTGCGTCGGATGAAACAGAGAGAGGCGGAGGAGGAAAGGAAGGAGGAGGAAAAGATGGAGCAGGAGCAGAAGGAGCAGAAAATGGACGAGAGTCGAAAGAGAAGGAAGAAAAAGAGAAAGAAGGAGAAGGAGAAAGAGAAAGAGAAGGATCGCGAGAAACCAAAGGATGAGAAAGAGAAGGAACAAGACAAGGAGAATGAGAAGGAGAAGAAAGCATCGAAAGAGAAGAGCGAGCGGAAGGAGGAGAAGAGCCACAAGGAGGAGAAGAAGCCGGAGAAGTGGGAGCCAGTGGAGGAGGAGGCACTGGACAAGACAGAGGGCAGCGAGCGGCGCAAGGTCGATCGATCGGGCCGCGACGAACCAGAGAAGTCTGCGGCCGACACGAGTGCAACGAGGAAGAAGAAGGGAGACAAGTCGACACGGAGAGAAGACCTCTCAAAGAGCAGCAGTCGGCGGAGACGACCCACCAAAACCAGTCGAGAGAAGACATTCACGAGCAGCAAGCAGAAGAAGGCCAAGAGCGTCCGCGAAGGTCAGTTATAGTGATAGGACAATACCATCTCTTTGTTCAGAAGAGGCAGTGGTGACGGAGAAGTTGGATAAAGAGGAGAGAGAGAAGGCGCCTCGGACGGATGCGAGTGAGACAAAGAGGAAGAGGCGGAAGGATGTGGTGGAGAAGACCGAGGACGATGTGGAGAAGACGTGCGAGGGAAAGGACGACAAGGACTACGACCGCGCATTCTTCGGTGTCGACGCTGCCACAGAAGCGGAGAAGAAAAACGACGCAGCAAAAAGCAAAGGTACCCTGCTGACGTGACAAATGTACAACCTACTGTAATGTACCGTATTTTACAGTGACGGAAGGGTGCGCTGCGGATTATGTGAAATTGGAAGATGCGATGGGAACAGTTCCTGCGCCCAAGAAGCCTCAAGAAGGAAAGATTCTGGACAGGCTGGAAAAGACCGATCAGAGAGATTGCAAGAAGAAGAAGGTGTTCAGCAAGATCTTCCAACAGAAAAGCTGGGACGGGTCGAACAAGAAAAAGAAAAGGGAGAAGAAAGAGAAGGAGGTGAAACAGAAGAAGGGAAGCTTTATTGTCAAAGAAGGAGACGCATCTGCAAGTCGGAAAAAGAGGAAGACCAAGTTCGGGATGGATGATGTGAAGGAGATCAAGAATGACGCAGACAAGCTCAAGGAGAAGGACCCTATCGGAGCCAGCAACAAGGTATGTAACTCAATATCTCAATCAATTATCTCTTTACTTTTTCTGTTAGAGCGCTCCACGTCGAAAGAAGACCGACAGCGGAAAGAAAAGAAAGGAGAGAGAGGATCATTCAAAACAAGACTTCTCGCTGTTCTTCGAACGACTCAAGAAGCGCAAGAACAGCAAGGTAGCACCAAGCTCCGCCCCTCTACGCTCCGCCTTGTTTACAGATCACGACGCGACTTCCCGAGGGTCACGACAGTTTTCCGGAGGGCGCAGTCAGCACAAAGTCTATGAGCGACTCCGACTCTGTCACTATCACACCCGAGGCGCAGGCAGAGCTGGACAGGGTACGGTAGTTAGCTATACTGTAGCTACAGTACTATCCCATGCAGATCTTTGCCGTGAACAAGGACACTGGCAAGTCGTGTATGAAGAACATGATTGTGATGGGATCGAGTGAGCCCGAGTACTACAAGGTATCTCTCTCACAGCTGTGGAAGTGAGATACGTGAGGTGTGTGGTTGTAGGAGAGCGAGCAGCGCGCCGACGCTCATAGAATCATTCGGAACAACGGCGGAAAGCTGCACAACAACTACATACCTTTCTGGTGCAACGCCAATCCCTCGAGTCCGAACACACCCAGCAAGGAGGATAAGGTATCCACACCCACTCCCCCTCTCACTCACACACAACCTTCCACAGTCCGACATCACTCGAGAAGACCTGCGACTCACTGTTGCCGTGTTCTCCAAGATTCTCGCCAAGGAGACGACCCTATTCGACGCGCCGCCAGAGTGAGTGGAAGAGAGGGAGAGATGGAGGGAGAGAGAGAGGGGGGGAAGAGAGAGAGGGGAGGGGAAGAACGTACTATCTAGACCGCCGCACGACCCGGATGCCGAGTTCAAGACCCTGGTGAGTGTGGACGAGAGCCACTTCGGATGCAATGTGCTCTTCGGAAACACTGTCCGCACCATGGTCAACGCCGGAAACAGTGGGTCTCTCTCTCTCCCCCCTCTCTCTCCCTCTCTCTCGCTCTCTCTCTCTCTCTCGCTCTCCCCCTCTCTCTCATCACTCGCTTTCAGACGTGCAGACGCGGTTCCAGGAGAAGATGGCGAAGAAGATGCGTGGTCAGCAGAACCGGGCTGGGTCGAAGAAGAGGAGGTTCAAGCTGGTCAAGAACACGCAGAAGCTCAGCATCACGGTGGGACAGCACCTCCCTCTCTCTCTCTCTCTCTCTCTCTCTCTCTCTCTCCCCCTCTCTGTCTCTCTCTCTCTCTCTCTCTCTCTCTCTCTCTCTCTCTCTCCACCTCTCACACCTCCACTTCCAGCTACCGAAGGAGCAGGTACGCTACTACACAGACGCGGTTCGCGAGCAGCGCTCCGAGAAACTGCCCGACCTCATCACCCGCAAGATCACCTCCTTCGTCAACTTCGGCAGGGTGCGTCTTCCCCCCTGTCCCTCCTCACACATGTGTTCAGGCGACTCCCGTGAAGGCGCTTCCCCTCCCTCCTCCGAAGCCTACGCCCCCTGCCTCTCCCCAACTGTCAGACCCGACCAAGAGTCCTCAGAACAAGAGTCCCGCAGCCTCGTCTCCCCGCGCAACTAGCCCCAAATGATCCCCTTACACTTACAGCGCCCACTCTCTGAACTTACAGTATTCCCTACTCGTTACATAACATAGATTTCAACGATGAGGGCCTTAGATCGACTACTTACCCCTTATATAACATAGATTTCAACAAACGAAAACGGTGATTAAGAGTGATTAGAAACGACGAGTGGTTTTGTGATGATTAAAACGACAATCCCGATAAATGATTGCAAGAAAGTGTGTGAATACGGAGAATGAAATACCTTGAGCGATTGTAGGAGTGTTCCATCACTGCCGTCGTAGATGAGAATCTTTGTGTCTGCCGCCGCGAGAAGCTCTGATCCATCCGGTTTGAAGGCCAGATCGTACACGCAGCATCTGAAAAGACGTTCACACTAATAATAATAATATTAATCTATTTGCAAGTGATTCACAAACATTTTTCTATTCCCGCAGACTGCAAGAGCTCTTATGACGGGCGCCGCTACAGTTTCTCTCTGTGTGTATATCTTTTTTGCAACAATGTGCCAACTTTTGGGACATTCTGGGCAAGCGAGGTGATCGTACAGCCACACAAAAAAACGCATCAGCGAAATCGGCTGAGGATGATGCAATTACGATTACCCCCATATGTTGGGTGCATGTTATATTTCCTGGATCGCATCACTGCTTCCTCCCCGCCCTCGCTGCTTCCAAGGTCCCAGATGCCGCCGCTACTGCCACCCACAATACACCCTAACACAATTAGCACACTCATATAAAGGGAGTGGGGAGACCCGATCCGGCATTCACATAATGTCGACCCTCAATGTGGGTCTTCTCGTAGCCCTACTTTACTGCACAGTCGCACAGGTACGCGTCTCTCTCTCTCTCTCTCTCATTCTCTCTCTCTCCAGGTAGCCTCCGAATGTTGCGCGGGCACTTCCCACTCCGACTTCTGTCAAGTCTTCCGCATGCTTTCTACCATGGAGCAACACGAGGTCATGGCGTACATCGGTGAGTACTGTACTTTAATTTGTATCTACCCACTACCGTACTCTCAATTCACCCTACCGTATCCAGGCGACGACTGTGAAGGCGACGCGGACGAGGCGATCAAGACTATGGAGAAGAGGAAGCCGAACTTTATTCGCTACGGACGATCGAGTGAGTGTCTTTTCTGACCACGCCCCCTCTGACCCCGCCTCTTTTGCAGCGGGACAGGCGCCGATCGACCTTGGCAAGAAGGGAAGCGACCCCAACTTCCTCCGATTCGGACGGTCCACCAACACAAACTTCCTGCGATTCGGAAAGAGCAACGCCGATCCCAACTTCCTGCGGTTCGGTGAGTAGAAGAGGGGAGAGAGAGAGGAGGAGAAAGGGGCAGAAAGGTAGCTTAATCCTCATACCACATTCTCCCTCTAGGCCGCGCGGGCGCTGACCCCAACTTCCTCCGTTTCGGCAAGCGCTCCGGGGGAGACCCGAACTTCTTGCGGTTCGGCAAGTCCGCGTCTGCCGACCCCAACTTCCTCAGGTTCGGACGCAGCTCCAACTTCGAGCGCGAGGAGCGCAAGCCCAACTTTCTGCGCTTCGGCAAGTAGACCACTGATCAATGACACTCCCTCCCTCCCTCCCCTCTCCCTCCCCAAGGCTCGGCTGGCCTGTATATACGGTGTGTGTGCTGCGATGACGACTGTGCATAAATACATTGTTCCGTATAATTGTGGCTATTTTGGGGCGACAGAAACGACTCTCGGGATGAGGAAACGTAGTTCTGCAATTGGTATTAGTGTTATTTTGGGTACATTGAAAGGGCTCCAGAAAAGGCCAAGGCTGACGCCAGAGGGATGCATGTGGCGCGCGTCTAATTCAATAAGCACCGAATATGGAGAGATAACAAGGCGTGAATAGACGCCTAGTACTATTCACAAGATGCACACAAACACACGCCCATCCTATTTCCTACCATTCTCACCCAACTATGTCTAGCCCGAACCAGCCAAATCACAGCAAAATGAAAAACTGAGCCACACTCACCCCAGCTCACTTCCATTCTCCTCTGTTATTTTGTCGATCCAATTCAGGATCGGACGCATCTGAAAACAAGGATATGAATTACAATCAAAAACAAACAACTAATCCTAATAAAGCATAAACAGCCAACCCGCTCACCTCTCTCTGGTTGTCGTTGCAACCTGGCGCGCTGGTTGCTATGCAACTGACACTCGCGCGGCAAATTCAAACACACCATCAGCTGCCAGTAAAAATCTTTATTACATTTACATAATTACATGTGTACAATAAATATAAATTATCCAGTATGCGAGTAAGTGTGTGGTGTATGGAACGACGGGGGGATACACGTGTTTAGATAAAGTAGAAGTCCCTCCTTCCGAAGGGGTCTCCTCTGGGGCGGCCTTGGCCTCCCCTGCCGGGCGGGCGAGACGGCAGGAACTCACCCCCGCGACCGAACGGGTCACCCAAGTCCGGCGGGCCTGCAACACTCACGTTTCGTCGTCAACCATCGCGTGGACAGAGATCGAAAATCAATAGGTAAGAAAAAAACGGACCAAAGGGATTGGGCGGTCCTCCCAGTCCCCCTCCCCCGAACGGTCCGCTCCTTCCGGGCACACCGAGGGGGTTGAGGGGATCGGGGATGGGGCGGAAGTAGGGGTCAGGGTGGACGGGAGGCGGCAGGCGGTATGAGTCGTACACGTCCATGTCGTCTCTCTGAAACACCGTCTCTCCATCCCTTCTCCCACCCGCTCACCATTCTTCCCGTCCGCTCCCTCTCCTGCTTCCTCTGTCCACTCGCCAGCTCCGCGTACGCACTGCGATAGGACACCTTGGCCTGCACCGCAGCCGACACCTTCGACTCGCCAAAGCTGCAACACATCCATCAATCCACACCGAGCACCATCTACGGACAGAGCTCCCTTCCCACTCACTCCCTCTTCAGCTCGCGCTTCCAGTAGCTGCGATCGACACTCGGTGACGTCAACGTGGTGCGGAGAGACCTGCACCACACAATCACAATACTCTCATCTGTCCGTCGCTCACTTGTTGAGCAGTGCGAGACGGGCGACGTTCTTGGCGGGAAGATGGGCGAGGAGGCAGTCGCGGACAGGGCGGAGAGACAGCAGCTGCCACAAGTTGGCGCTCGCTGAACAACAGAATCCACCCCTCCTCCCCCTCCTCTCTCCTCTCCACTCACTCGCATCAGTCTTTCTGACCGCCCTGGCCACTCCGGCAGCGATCTGCTCCCTGAACTCGGTCCTGGTCAGCTCCACACTCTGCACCAACTCGCGCGAGCCTCCGGGTGAGTGACTGGAACATGTTCGTCTCCTTCTCCAGAGTGTCTCTTGTGCACCCACCGGAACAGAGTGAGCAGGGCGGAGACGTGGGGTCGGCGGAAGAGGGACACCAGAGAGTACATCACCACCCAAAACCACAAGCACTTATTTCTCCCTCTTCTTCCAAACGCACACCCAACACAAAATAGCTAAGTGTAAGAGAAATCCCAACAAATTCGAGTGAAAAAGCTCAGAAAATAATTTCTACCCTGCTGGTGGCCGATTCGTAACGATCCTCGGACGCCTGTGCGCACCACACCTCGCGGGACGACAGCTGTAGACATTCTCTCTCTCTCTCTCTCTCTCTCTCTCTCTCTCTCTCTCCCTCTCTCCACCCACCTCGTATCCAGCCGCTTCCATGTGTGTCTCGATGACCCTGTTCATCTCGTTCCTCCACTGCTTGCTCGCCCGCTCCTCCACCCCCTTCTCCCCCTCTCCAGTCTCCATCGGGGTGGGAGTCGCACAAGGCACAGCGGGTGCAGGAGCAGTACCAGCGGGAGCAACAGAAGCAGCCGGCGCACTCTTCACAGCGCCGTTCCTGCAAACCAATCGATCAATAAAGTCGAACACGAATGTGTGTGGATGGGAAATGCGAACTTATTGACACATGATAACATGAATTACAGCCAAGGAGAAGTGTGATATCTTTGACCTTCATACATGTTCCACCCACCTGTGCACAAAGAGCCTGTCTCCACTGACGAGACCAATTGTTTCGACAGTCGTCTCGGGAGGATGGGATAGCTCCGTCGGTCCAATCAACACGCGGAAGTCACTGCGAGCAAACAAGTAAACAAATACCAGGAAACAACACTCACTCTGTGCCGGCTTCGGCAGCGATGACGGCTCGGAGGCATTGGAAGGTGGTGGAGGGGGCGACTTCGATCTTCACCACCCGACCCTCGTCCACTATCTTCAGAGACAGCTGCATGCACTGAAACACCAATGGACCGCACTCTCATAGAAACCACATGCGTAACTGGACAAAAAAGAACGCTAAAAGGGTGGAGTAAAAAGTCGTTCCATAGTTTCAGATACTCTGCGCATGCTAAAGCGATGTTCACATCAAAGATATCAATTCACAATAATCAAAACAAAATTTATATTCAAGTCAACAAAATCACAACAAATGCTAGATAACAAAACAACAGATTGTGCACAAACATCAACAACTAGGAAAGTCAAACAATCAACAAAACAATAGATATCAGAATCCAAAAACAACTGCAGTCACCTTGGCCGACTCTAACGAACTGTCTACTATTATTGTTGCAGCTCCTCCTTGACTTCCTCTTCCTCCTCCTGCTTGGTCTTTTTCTCCACAGGCTCCTCCTCTTCTCCGCTATGCTCCCTCTTCGCACCGTTCTCATCTCCCTCTTCCTTCACGCCCTCCAGAGTCTGAAACACATTTCAACAACTATAGCTAACGTCTCTCACCTTCATGTTCCTCTTTCCCATGTCGGCTCCAGTGATCTCCCTGAGTGCAGTCGTGGCATACACTCCGCTCTCGAGGTTGAACTGCATCTTGAGAGCGAGGTGGTCTCCCTTGCCCAGCTCCGACTCCGGCACAGGGTTCGTGCACACCGCACGCTGTAAACAACTTATAATAAACTACAACACAACAACACGATACCTGCAGCTGGGCTCCGGGCTGCTCAAAGCGCACGAACTCCCACTGGAGCTCCTCGGGGCTCTTGACAAGGAGACGCACGTGCTCGCCCAGAGAGTAGCGGCTCAACACAAACGGTGGACAATGAAAACGAAAGAGCCAACGACTCACTCCTCGAGCGACTTGAACGACTCGCGGCTGATCTCGTCGACAGCCATCAACTCGTCGTACTGACGGAAAACTAAATACATTAATTATTATCTTTTAAAAGGACTTCCGTAAGAGAATAGTTTGTGTTACTCAATGTAATGCAACAAAAGCTCATGCATTTTATCAATCGAAATAGTAAACAAACCTGCTCTTTCTGCAATAAAAACTAATGCGAGCAAATGTTTTATGTCGGGAAATTGACTTCGGTATCCGATCGATTATATAAAACTTGTTGAATTATTGGAGCAGGTTTGTGTACTATTTCGATTGATAAAATGCATGAGCTTTTGTTGCATTACATTGAGTAACACAAACTATTCTCTTACGGAAGTCCTTTTAAAAGATAATGAATGTGCTTTTATTGGATTTCATATAAATCTATCTACATTAACATGAACCACAAAATATTTTTTTTTAAGAAATCTAACAGTTCACTCACCTTGTTGAGTCCAAAATTGTATAAAATTTGCAAAAAAGAGTTTAGGTAATGCTGATGGGAAAATTTACAATTCCAATGTCATTTGTATGTAAAATCATATATTACAAAAGGTTTGCCGCCACCCGGAACCGAACTCGAGCCATGTGTCTCAACGGGCGCAATCGCTAACCACAACACTACTGTGCGCACGGCAGAGCCCGCGATCTAAACGATATCAGTGCTGGTTGTAATGTTTACGAAACTACGAAGTAGTCTTCAACAAATCAAGAAACCACTGATAAAAAAAGTGTCTTCAAAATCACTCACTATAGCTATCAGCCATCTCCTCGTTGAAGCAGGGCAGAGGGAGGGCTACCTTCTGGATGGGCGATCCGACCGGCAGCGGCTGCATCTTGTCATCCACGTCTCCCTCCACCGACGCCGCATTTTCTCGGATGCGACGCGAGGCCACCTTGTTCCACAGCAGGCTCTGGTACGCGTGCACGTACAGAGAGCGAGACTGGCGCGGCAGGGCCAGCAGGGCAGCCTGCCACGAGTTGCCCTTCGCCAGAGACGTCAGCAGACTGCCTGAGAACAGGGGGAGTGAACAGGGATGATCATCTCGACTCACCCTCGATGGAGGCAAACTCCTGCGCGCCCTTCAGCTCTCGCTTGGCCGCGTACGCGTCGCCCGTCTGGCGGAACACGCGCACCGCGTCCGCCACAGTACCTCAACACGAACAGGGATGAATGAGTGCAGGCACCAACTACCCACTTCCATATCGCGCTCCCCCGAGGATCATCTCGACCGCCTCCTTCCACTTGCGCTGCAGGATCAGCCGGCCCACGTCCGCCGTGCCAGTGCCGCACGAGCCGAACCGCTGCGTGCCTACACGTACAAAACGAATAAGCAAATTCTTAACTACACTGTATACGTTAGTCATGATGTAAAGAAAGTGAGAAGGAGAACTGACCAAAGTAGTTGATGAACCCCTTGTCGGCCCACTGCTGCAGGCGTTCAGTCAGCTCCGCCTCGTCGGCAGGGTTGATGTCACTCAAACAAGATACATTTCACCGATACAAACTGATGACTACTTACCGCAGCACAATCTCGAATCGGTTGCCCCAGTGCGAGCCAGCGCGAAGCTCGTCGTCGCGGTACTCAAAGTCGTACACTGAAAAAAAAACACAATGTGAAACAACTACAATTACATATACATCATTATCACTACTCACTGAGAAATCCGCGCGCCTTGGCGTTGATGGAGGCGACGCGGGCCTTGTCCACCCTGTACACGCTCACTCGCTGAGCAGTCACCGCCCGACGGTCCTTGTTGCCCGACGTCTTGAACGCGTTCGTTTTCATGCTACAACGATACGTCATGTCTACTAAAAGTCATATAACTAACTTGAGCAGCTTGGCCAGCACTCCGAGCGCGTAACCCGTGTCCTTGTTCTCCTTGGCGAGCGTGAAGTGGAGATAGTCAGGCTGGCCTTGCGTCCACCTCTTCGAGCTGAATATAATAGTTGACATATACGTTATCACTTATGATTGCTAGAAACAAAGTTAAATTAGTATTATATTCACTTGTTCTTGGTGAAGTATCCGCAGTACTTGACCTCGATCGAGGCGCCGTCCTTGCTCATTTCAGAGATCAACTTCTCGTGGTAGCGAGCACGAATAAAGGCGTGGATCGCACGGCGGTCGTCCTTTGACACTGCCTACAACAAAGATCAACTTACAGTACGAAATGAAGAACGACTACAGTATTAAAATTAAAGTAATGACAGACCGGCTCGATGGGAAGGTTGATCTTCTTCTTGCCGTCACCGCTCGCCAATAGACCATCCATCTCTGTGACCGAATCATCAGATATAGAACCCGGCTTCTGCAAACATCAAACATTTTCACAGAAATCAAAGTAAACGATAAATATAAACTCGAAACTAAACTCACTTCAGCAGAAGGGTTGGGTTGGCGGAGGCCGTCTTCCTGCTCGGCGAACTCGCTGGCGACGTCGCGCGGCTGCTTCAGCTCCACGATGCTCTTGTCGGGAAGCACCTCCAGTACAATGAAGTCCGAGTAGAGGCGCTTGAGCACACAGTGGATGTTGCGCTTCGGCTGCTCGCCCACGTATTCAGTCAACCCGTACGATGTCTCCATCTATAATCAAAAGCAATATCAGAGTGTCAATGAGGGAAACATACACAACACAAGGCAGTCCACAAACTACAACAACCAAAACGAAACGATTAAATTTCACTTGAAACGAAGGTGATTGCCAGACACGCAGGGGTGGGGCAGAGTCCAGACGACAAAGTGATATCACTCGGGTCACGATAATAAAGAGGAATCTTCGTCACCTATTTCGGCCTATTGCGAATTATAGGAATTCCATTTATTTGTTTCGAATAGAACGCCCATCTCGGAATCGGTATTCCACACTAAACGCGCAATTGTGCTCCATTTTGAGCATCTATTTTACATGAATATTCTATCTATAAATGTCAATGATATGATAACATGCATTGAGATTCACCTATTTCGTGTTTGACTATTTTTTGAAGAATTTTAATTACTTTTGTAGATCATATTTCCCCCGTTTTTTATTGTGACAACAAAGGGGGATCTGATTCCTTCTGTCTGGATCTATCTGGTGATCTTCTTCTACGCTACGACCGACATTATTTTGATTAGCTTCTATGAAAATGATGACGCAAGGTGTGCGGTCTGTAACCTGTCGGCGCCGAGCTTATATGGGTGCATTGTGTGTATATGGCGGTGGGAGGGGCTGACCTCGTTTGGTCGGCCTTGCCTGGCGAGCCGGTCCGAGCCGGCCGCCACCGCGCGCGTTCTTCCTTTCTTCGCCTGCCTTCTGCCTTCGCGATCTTGGTTTTTGCTAGTCTCTTCCTGAGTGCCCGCACTTTTCTTTCCTTCGCGCGTTGTAATCGATGCATGCCGGACTGTGAGCGTTGTCGTCGGCGGGGCGTGATGATGGATCGTGTTTGTGTGTTGTTGCGCACTGTCCCCCCCCCTCCCGCTCTTCTCTCTCCCACCGTTCTCCCATTCACCATTCTCTCACCCACTTATCACCACCGCATCCCGCGCCCCGTCAATTCCACGTTCTAATTACATTGTATACGAATTCGAGATGTCCAATTCTATCCCGGCGTATACGAATTGTGTGAAAGTGTTGTCATACTCTCGATTGCGAAAGTAGTGTCGCAGCGACGGGAATCGATTGTTTGCGTGGACGGTCGATTGGTAATCTTGCGGGCGACCAGCAGCAGTCGGCTACTGCCTGCACTGATGATGCTATGATCAAACACGTTTCCGTCCATGCAACCCCCCCCCCCATATCAAAACGATTAACCAGTCACACCGCTAAGACGTTTGGAAACGCCTTCCGTCCTCTGTACCGTGCGAGGCGAGGCTGTGTATCTTGTATGTTCGAGTTCGCGGGTCGCTTTGATCGCGCCCCTCTTGAGATAGCGACGTGTTCCCCCATGCATCTCTCTTTCTCGACTCGAGCACTTTTCCGCGTCGCTCTCTCACAAACACGCCTATCCCGCATTGCCTCGAGATCTGTTTGAATTGTTGCCACGCACACCCGCCGAGATTCTTGATTTCTTGCATTGCAAGTGACAGGACAGCGCGAGGTCGCTCTCCACTCCACTCACGGCCGACGCTGCGCATCCAATCAAGCTTCCATTGTCTCATTTGTCTCACTTACCAGTTTCACTCGCCACAGACGCCGTCCTTATCAATTATCAAGTGACGGGTCCGCGTGATCGAATCATGATCATTGTGTGTCGCCTCTCGGGCAACGGTCTCGCTGGCCGCTCTCCAACACTCCAACACAGCTTCAGCTGTCGTTCTTCTTCAAAGTGTCACATTCAATCAGTGCGATCCCACATCAGCGCGCCTCCCGTCGTCAATGAAATCGTGCTTTCACCGATACACCAGACATTGCTGGACTAGCGTATGTAATGCGCATTTTTATTGAAAGATTACTCCAGTGTACGCAAGGAAAACCCGCGTATGCTTAAGTATGAGTCATTTGAGGCGAGAGGGGGATGCGTATCGCTGGTTTCTCTAGTAGGTGGAGCACTCTGTTGTGTTTGCTCTCTTCTTTGGTAGCCGGCCTGGCATGGCTGGCAGGGAGTGAGTGACTCGGAATTCAATGTCTCTCTAGATTTCTCCTAGATTGCCTTCCGCCGCCGCTCCCACTCGTGTCGTGTGTCACTCCGCTATCACGGACGCCGATCAAAGCATGGCTTCCAATTGGAATAGAGTAGAGTAGAGTAGCGGCCACTCTCTTGCACTCGCTCGAATCACGCGATGCTTTGCTAATCGCGGCGCGTCGCATTACCCTACGCTCTTTCTATTGTAGTGGAGAAAGTGTAGAAGGAATGGAATGCTGTACAGCTGCGTTTCCGCTATCTTCCTTCTCCCCCCTCTACTGTCTCGCCTGTTTACCGGTTAGACGAGAAGGGAGCGAGACTCGCTTTAGGCGAGAGAGAGAAGCGCCTCTATTCTCATTTGGTGGCCGTGTCGTTTTATGAGCATGGGGTCTCCAGGGTAGTCCACCTCATTTCCCCGCCGCTCGGTTCGGCTGTACGAACTCGACGAGGCGCGACGTCGACGGGCCGCCCGCAGCATTGTATTGCATTAGCACGTGGCAGTCTATCTATCCAGGGAATGCGGGGTATGCCCAAGTCCACTCACCCGCTCGGTGATATTTCGACAGCGTCTTGCTCGCGCTGACTCAGCCGGGTGTTGCACATTCGGTCTAGCCCCCACTCACTCGCCGTCTCCATTTCTGCCCTTGATCGATCGCCATCGCCCCCTATGGTCGCAGAGCTTTGATAGCCGGGCTAGATTTCTCGGCGATAATCGCACCACAGCTCATCTCACACATTCGCTTGTCCAAATTCCATTTGTCCGAATCGGCTTTTGGGCTCATTCGTTGTGACTGACTGTAGCATAGCAGATAATCAGTGCATGTGACTGTGTATGTGTGGCTCCCGAATCCGCTCATCCGAGGATATGTGGTTGCTCTCTCGGCTACTGATCCGCTCTCTCTCTCTCGCATCCGCTCAATTATGTAGCGCTCTCTCTGTTTCGTCGCTTTTGTGTCTCTATCACTCTATCGGCCAGTCGCCGCAAGTTTCTTTGGTTTTTCGATTGCATGCCTTTTTTGTTATCCTTATCCCTGATTTCCGAGTCGTTCCTGATAAGGCCGTGTTCGTTGCTCGTTTCTCTTTTGCATCATATTAATGCTTATCGCCCGCGCGCTCGCGTTTGTTTACTTTGCTGTGGAATGCATGTCTGTATGTGGCAGAGGTGTCGGCACAGCGTGGGTATGAAGAAGCTGAAGCGTCGTCTGTCCGCTGCGTTGCGGGGCGGCTCGGAGCAGCCGCCGCCCGCTCAGCTACAGGGCGCCTACCGCACCTGGAGTCTCTCCGACTCCATGAGCCAGTTGGCTGACAGGTGCGTACGGTTTCTGCTTTTCATTGATGCATATCGACACTATTTCTGTTCGCACTCTCATCCTTTCATACTCGGCAATCTACGTTATTGCCTCAATTTGTCATTGCATGCGCTTTTCGTGTTATGCGCTAAAGTGTTTGTCCTTTTTATGCACAATAAAATTTAGTTACTGTGGTATGAATTATGGGTGCTGTGTGGTGTCAACAAAAATTCTTCATAGAATAGAAATAGATCTGGTGAGTGTTACAGGTTGGCGGCGGACGGGGTGATTGTGGAAGAGTGCGATCCGGCCGCGAGGGGACACCACTACGACGATACAAGGTGCGCACTCTCGAGTTTATCAATCAACGCTTCTCACTTCGTGCCACACTTGCTCGTACTTTCTTCTTTCACCTTTCACCCAACAGTGGTTTGGGATTAACGGGTCGAAACAGGACACGTTTCTAGTATCTACGTGGTTAGAAGTGGTTACGTTATGATTGTCTTACGTGTTATCTCTTTCTGATTATCGATCTCTTCATTGCAGGTACCGCTCTCGGAACGGCCACGGCGGCGGCGGCGGCGGACACGGCAATGGTCACCACCAGCCGCGTCCGCATTCCATCTACCACACCCGACCCTACTCCAGCTACTACGGCTCCCACGCATGTGAGTGTCGTTCGCAATAATTGGTTCGAAGCGTACCCCTTCTTAAGTTGATGAACAACTAACGCTACTGTAATGGTGTTGTTTGTGTCGTCTTGATGGTAGAAATGTGCAGACGTCGCGTGTCTTGCCTCCGTTGGTCTTTCCTCTCGAAATGTGTGGCCCTGGAGTTGCGCGCACGAGTGTCGTCTAGTGTCCAATTTGTCGCCTCTTCTATCTCCCCCTCCTCCCTCTCTCTCGCGGGCAGAGGATAGGAGGAGAGAAGAGTCGTTCGCTTGTCGCCCTGGGGAGAGATACGTAGTGAGATATTTGCAAGTTGCACTGGACATTGTGGGTAAAGTACACTCAGACGATACGTGACGAACACGCACCCTACATGATATCACCGGCAGGTGTTTTTCATGATTACAATACCGCTCGCGTCTTGGTCATGTTGAGTATAAAATGGCGCTGGCCATTTTCACTTTCGGGCGAATGTCTCTATTTTCGAGTGTCGACATCTCGGGAGTCTAGACATGGGGCTCGAGGAACAGGGGATTGACGGGTAGTGTGGTCTGATTGGCCCTAGCTGCTCTTCTCTTCTCTTCAATCTCTCTCACACTTGCACTTGATTTGGCGGCTCGCGGCGACTGGCGGTAAATAGCCGGCTAACGAGTGTCGCGCGCGCTCTCTCTAAATGGAGGTGTTGGAAGGAACCCCCCTCCCCTTTCTCTCTCTCCCTCCCTCTCTCCCGCCCTCGCTCACATCATATGCAAATGGACACTCATTCAGTGCTAGGAGTGGGCGGGGCGTGGGGAGGGTGGCGGAGAGAGTGTGCGGGTGGGGAGGGCGCAGACGCGTGGCGCGGGGATCGATGCGAGCCGTGTATGTGGGGTGGGGCGAGCACAGTGAGACTGGTCGTCGTCGTCGTGTGGGAGGATGAAGTCCCGCATGAGCAAGTCTGCCACCTTCCACGACTTTGCCGAGGAGGGCAGTCCATCGGAAGGCCCCAGCAACGGTCGGCACGTGGTCGATGCGTACGAGGAGGAGGAGTACTCCGAGTCGCCGCGGGAGTGCCGCCGCCCGCCCAAGCAGGGGTTCGCCGCGTGGGTGAGCGCGTTCGTGGGTCGCCGACGCGGCCGCATGCGCCACTCGAGTCTCATCCGACAGTCCGTGTCCCTGTGTGAGTCGCATTTGTTTATTTCCATTCGTGCCACTTCCGCGCTTAGTAGCCACCCGTTGTTGTTTGTGTCGCTGCCATCTATTCTGTTTGCGGATTGCGTGTCTCTCTCTTCCTACTGTCTCACGATGCATTCATGATGATTTTGTCTATTACTGGAAGGGAGTTAGTTTGAAGTATTATATTTTTGTCGAAATTCTGTATCGCTCTTTTAGTTGACAGCTGCAATTGATGAAAACTCCTCTTTCGCGTTCGAATAGTAATGAAATGGAAGTGGGATAAGCGATGCAAGCAAGGTTATCCCCTGGCGCTCCTGCTAGATTAGCTACATCCCCTCCTCTCCTCTTCTTCCATCCCGTTCATTTTTGATTCGCTCTCGCCACTCGCCTAGAGGGATAATTGTATTGTGGCTGGTGGAGTGAGTGTGAGTCCGCGAGCTCATAGTGACGAGATGCGGGTTTCCTTGTCTGGCTGTAGTAAATGTGCTCACGCCTTGTTCGCTTCAAAACAAAGAACCGAAATTTTGACAGTCGTAAATAGTAGAAGAGATTCGGGTGGATTGTGAGAGTGGCGGTATGTTTGTGCGATTTCAATTGCGTGTTGTCGCGGCCTGGTGCCTGGTGGGAAAATGGGGGAGGTAGTTTTGGGATTAGCCGGGGCGAGTATTGCACTGCTAGTGTATGCGAGGGCGCCACTTGACCGCGATAGGGGAGAGGGCTGGTGGATGGATGCTGGCAACGGCGAGTGTGCATCTGTGCAAGTGCAATGCAGTGCGCGGCTCGTTATGCCGTCATCCCATGTCCACGCCCTTTCAATTGCGGCTCGCGCTGAATCGGGAATGACGGGTGGGGTGGACTGACAAGGAAGCCGCGGCGGCAGCGCGCGCGCGTCCCGATTGTCTGTCAGAGTGCATGTGTGCCTGGCTGGGTGTAGGGTTGCCCTGTGTTGCCCCCTCTTGCCCTCTCTCGCCCTGTCCATGCCGATTTCGTGTTATGGGGGCAGGGCGTGAGAACAGCCAGCGACCGGGTGGCGTGGGAGAATAGACGCCAGCGCTTCATCCCACCAAAGGCAAAGCAATTAGTGATTCTGAGAGGGACAAGGCAACCCGTCTCTGTGTCTTTGTGTGTGCGGGTGGGGGAGTGTTGTCATCTTGTGGCGGGTGCCGTAGTCTTCTTTATTGCCTATAAATGCGAGTGTGCGAGTGTGGTCGGCTGAGTCGATGAGTCGTCCCCTCTCTCGCCCTCACCTCTGCCTCATTGTTTTCCAGTGGCATGGAGAATGAGGCTGTCTGCGGTCTGCCACACACACACACACACACACACACACACACACACACACACACACACTTACACACACAACGAACGAACGCGTCGGCGTTATTCATTTGGAAAGTGCGTGTGTGGTAGTCTGGTAGTGGGGCCTGTGTGGGTGGTATGAGCGGCGGAAAGGGAAAACAGTGTGAGCGGGTGCGCATGGGTGGCGCGGCGAGGGTGGGGACAGGTGATGGCTGATTGGCATGACATGCTTTCAGCGGTGGTGCAGGAGCAGCGTGCGCTGGGCAGCGACGGCGAGTCGGTGGAGGTGAGCCCGTGCACGTCGGACCAGCTGCCGTCGACGGGCGGCAGCCAGCCGAGGTACCTCGTCAATGTCAAGATGCGGCACAAGCCCACGCGGAAGTGGAGTGAGGTGAGCTATTCCACTTGTTTCTGATTGTTGCGTTGCGTGTGGGGGAAATGTGTGCACATGTGCGTGTCTCGGTTTTTGTCGCGTGCAATTTGTCATGTATGTGACATGCGAATGCGAGACGCGAGTGAGATGAGTGGGGTTCTTTCTCTCCGCAAGCGTTGCTCGGATCACGTCAGGCTTTTTGCCACTCGCTCTCCCGAGTCAATTAGGCTGTGGAGCCGTCTGAGAATAGTTTCGGGAGTGAGTGAGGGAGGGAGTGAGAAAGGAGAGTTGTCGCGACTGGACGCCTGTCCGCGGAAATTGGCCATATTTGCCTGGCGTGGTTGGTTTGGCGGAGAGAGACGAGGAAGGGAGTGACTGATTGAATGACGACACAACATGCCGCCTATCCACTCATCTCTTCGCCAGCTCACCCAGCCATATTGATACTCAGCCGAGTCAGCCGGCCGGAAAGGAGAGTGAGAGTGAGAGAGATACGCCGCATAGATATAGTTATTGAATGCGCAGCCGACACACTCGCCCATAGCCTGTCACTCGCCAGACACCCCTGCCTATGTATGCATATCTAGATGGAAGTTTGTTGATTGTGAGGCGAGATATGCGTGTGAGAGAGAAGAGAGAGAGAGAGAGGATTGGCCAGAGGGCACTGCGCCAAGTGACCACATGTGTCTGTGTGTATATGGAGGGCGTGACATCTGTCTCGGGATTGAGAGAGAGAGAGAGAGAGAAGAGGGACGGAAGCATTGTGGCGGATTGCTGTCTAAGAAGACTTGAGTGTTGTGTGTGGGTCCGGAGTGTGAATTGGATGTGACAGTCACGCAATGAACGGAAGAAGAGAGAGAGGGAGGAGGAAGGGAACGATGGGGCGGCAGGCAATCCAATAAACAAGTAGAGCAGGCGGCAAAGACGGCGTGATTCATGCCTGTTATGAGGTGACGTCATCGGTGTGAAGGAAGGAAAAGCGAGTGAGTATCAGTAGAGCGACATGTGAAATGACTTGAGCGATATCCCTTCGCGACTAGGCAGCACAGTCTGATCGGCCGATTTCAGGAGGAGATCCAGAAGCGGTTATCCCTGCCGGCCGACCTCCGTCTCCCGGTGGCTGTGATCGAGAAGCTGAATCGAATCCCCGCCCTCGACCAGCCATTGACAAGAAAGAACAGAAGGGCCTCCCTGGTGCGTCCACCCTTGCTGTGTTTACGTTGCGCCTCGTTTTGTATGTATGTGAAAGGAGGATACGTGCACGTGAGAGGGAGGGGGGAGGAGGGGAGAGTAATGGCCGGAAGGACACAGGGCTGTGTGTGTGGCGGGATAGATTCGCACAGCCGCCCCCCCCCCCCCCGGCCATAGATTGCGCTTTTTCCCAGTATGCAGTTATGTTTTGCGCGATGCGCGGTTTTGTCGCGGTATTACAACAATGCCGAGGAAGATGGAGAGGGTAGGAGGGGGATGAATCGACCAGCTGGGAGATTATGGGTGGATGAGGAGGGGGAGAGAGGGGGGATGTGTACAGAGGGGTGTTTGGTCGTGCAGAACACTTGCTCATGCAAAGTTGTGCTGTCGCTCTGCGGAGCCCCCGGAAATTTGATTCGAGGCCGAGGGAAAAAAGTGTCGGGGATGTGGGGTGTTTGGTGGGCGGAGTGGAGTGGACAGAGTAACTGGGTTACTGTATTGTCATTTGTCAATTGTCATGTCTGTGTTCAGAGCGAGATCGGGTTCGGGAAGCTGGAGACGTACGAGAAGCTGGACAAGTTGGGCGAGGGCACGTATGCCACTGTGTACAGGGGCAGATCGCTCCTCTCCAATCAGTACGTCGCTCTCAAGGTTGGTTAGTCTATGGTTATTGATTGGTTGATTCTTCATTTTTCTTCGTTTTCAAACCGTTAAGCGGAAGACAAACTCAAATCTAGGCCTAGATTTTGCCTCAGAAACACCTCAGATTTGTATCTGGGGGTCGGAAAGTGGGTCAGATTTTGCTTCAGATTTTGCCTCAGATTGTCTCCCCAGCCTCAGAAAAAGGGTCAGATTGTTGCTTGCCGCCAAAAGATGGCCAATTTGAAATTGGTCTCGCAGCGAATCTGAGGGTATGGCTGCTTTCTGTGCCGTCCATCCTTGGCGCGCTTTTCTGAACCTGGGACGGTGTGCTGACTGGCAAAATGCCCGTTACCATGTCCCCAATTTCGCAGTGGGACAAATCGAAATTTGGCCTCTTTCGGCGGGAAGCAACAATCTGACCCTATTTCTGAGGCTGGTGAAACAATCTGAGGCAAAATCTGAGGCAAATATGACCCAAAATCTGAACCCGTTTCTGACTCTCAGATACAAATCTGAGGCTGTTTCTGACCCTAGGATTTGAGTCTGTCCGCTACTTTATGTCCGTGTTTTCTTTTGAAACTCTGCGATTAGATCTCGTCGGCCTAGTTTGTGACTGTGTCTCGGTCTCGGTTAGATTGGTGCTTTGGGGAATGTTCGAGACGAAATGTTATTTTGGGTAAGGTGTGACACGATTAGTTTGTAGTACCTGTGTGGGTGGGTTGGAATAGGGTGAACGGTGGTTGTGGGTGTGTGGGACACGGGTGTGCAGTGAAGTGCGTGTAATATGGATAGGATAAGGGAGAAGGAGAAGAAAAGGGGACGGAAGGGATAGGGGAGAAAAGGGACTGATTGCTGATTGCGCGCCTTACAGGAGATCCGGCTAGAACAGGAAGAAGGTGCGCCATGCACTGCCATTCGAGAGGTACGCTAATGTTTATTTGTTTGTATGCATGTAAACAACATTTGTTGTGTTATGTAGGAGAGCTACAACATGACCACCAATTCAGGTGTCCCTGCTGCGTTCTCTGCGGCACGCCAACGTGGTCACCCTGCATGACATCATCCACACGGACCGCCTGCTCACTCTGGTGTTCGAGTACGTGGACCAGGACCTGAAGGCATACATGGACAGTGTCGGCGGCGTACTCCACATGAACAACGTCCGGGTACGTGCGAGGACTTTATCGCACTCTAATTTGTTATGCGAATGATGTGGCTAAAAAGATTCCCGGTTGTATTATGATCGTGAACTGGAATCAAACACACGCGAATTTGGATCAAGTGGATTCGATTTCCTTATAGATTAGGAAGGAGTACCACTTTCATGTTTTCTGAGATCGAGGCAACAGCTTAATGTTAGGCAAAGAGCTTTGTTCAACGGTAAGTTGTGGTGAATACACTGTTTCAGTTGTTCACGTTCCAACTGCTTCGTGGGCTCGCCTACTGTCATCAGAGGAGAGTACTCCACAGAGATCTCAAGCCACAGAACCTACTCATCACCAGGTGAGTCGTTGTTTTTCTACTGTTTTAGTTGTTTTTAAATTTATTAAATAGTTTGTGGTTTACGGTGTGTTTTGTAGGAATGGCGAGTTGAAGCTGGCGGACTTTGGTCTGGCTCGCGCCAAGTCAGTGCCTACCAAGACATACTCGAACGAGGTGGTCACGCTGTGGTACCGACCGCCCGACGTACTCCTCGGTATGGTGTTTACTTTGTTTATATGTTTATTATGTTGATGTAGTTACTATGCCGAATGTGTTCATGTTGACTGTTGCAGGTTCCACCGACTACTCTACGCACATTGACATGTGGGGAGTGGGCTGTATTCTGTATGAGATGATCTCCGGGCGGGCTCTGTTTCCGGGGGCGACCGCCGACGAACAACTGCTGCTCATATTCAAGCTGCTCGGATCACCCAATCCACTAAGACACCCCACCGTATGCGAGTCCAAGGCATACCAGCAGTACGCGCATCAGAGGTGAGTCGAGCATCTTTCCTCTCCCATCATCTCCCCTCTTTCTCTATTCCCCCTCTCTCTCTCCCTCCCTCTCCTCCCCTCTCACTTCCCTCCTTGCAGATACCCGGCCGACGGGATGGTCCGCGGCGTGCCCCGCTTCGAGGCGGAACCGGCGGCGTACGATCTGATGATGCGATTCCTGCAGTACGAAGGGCGGGACAGGATGTCGGCGGCCGAGGCTCTCAGACATCCTTTCTTCCGGGTACTCCCATCGGCAGTCTTCAGCATTGCCGACGACGAGAGTATCATGAACGTCAAGGGGGTGAGTAATAATTTATAATTTCCATTCCAATAGTTATATTTGATGTCTGTTTGAATGTGTATGTTGTTTGTTGCAGGTGCGTCTGGCGTCGGACCCTCTGTCGCACAGCCAACAGCAGCCTCGGTCGGGTCTGTTCAAGAAGGGCGACCGGCGCTCGATGATGGTCGGAATGGACCGGCTGTAGACATTCCCCCACACACTCTGTACTATTGACAGACTGAATAATTAGTTGTTTATGTTGTATATGTTGCATCTCTCGACAGAGTATTTCTATTCCACTGGCGCCTCGCGCGTTCCTCCCTCTCCCTCCTCACTTCCCCTCACCCCTTTCCTTCGACCAAACCCCGCTGGTGTGATCTGCCCGTGGTAGATCAGCGACCAGCGCTCGATACCGGTACGCAGCGGTTGTCCGAATGATTTGATGTTTGTGTGAGTTGTACTGTGATTGTGTGAAACAGACTATGAGATTGTGAGATATACATAGAGAGAGAGACTATGTGCTCGCTCGCTCGCCGCGCGGGCTACACTATGATTATGGATGTGAAATAAAGCATATTAGAAAAAGTTGCGTTGCGGAAGGCAATTTGTATAATTTTTCACGTTAAAAAAAAGAAAAGAAGATATGTTAAGAAATTCAATTGCCATCAACTTGGAGAGAGGCTGACATTTCGAAGAGCCTCTTCATCTTTGTATGCCTATGTGATAACGATAATAACTAACGATAATAACCCTTCTCACACAATTTAGCAATAGATGATTCGTGTGTATTTATATTTTTTAAATGTCAACAAATCTGTATGCGATAGTAGGGTGTTTCGGTCTGATAGTTGCCACGACAGTGGAACATTCTATTGGAAGCATTGTCTTTGAAGAGAGCTCCGGTGTAAGCTGCCTGGAAAATGGTCAATTGAAAGAAGTGTGATGAAAGTATGTTTGTCTTACGTTGTACATATCCACCAAATACTTCTTTTCTTTATCGGATAGTTGGCAATTACATGTGCTGATACTGTGACAGCCGATCACCTGAATAAATGAGCTTAAAAAACTCAAAATGTCAGTATTAATACCCTTTCAAATTCGGTGGTCGTTCTCGCTTTCTCAGGACACAACTGCAGAATGTCTTTGTCGCTGTCCGTTTCACCCGCACGACCACAGTCTCTCGCAGCACTCTCATTGCGCGCTAAGGACTTCTGGAACACGTCATACAACGAACAGCACCAAAGATGCGCGCTTTACATTTTGTGGTTCGATGAAAATCGGGAGGTTGTATCCAGAATCCACGGACCCAAAAAACGTGTCATCCTGTAACGATGATATAATTATAATAGTAGTACATAAACTGTACACCTGATGATCTCCTTTTCCCAATTGGAATACAGCGTAGGTGACAGGGGGCTGGGCGCCGTCGCTACATGTCGAAGACTTCCCCCCTCCTCTGCACTGCCCGGACACGCAGTTCTCCCCGTTCGCGTCGCACTCCCGCCGCACCCAGAAATGCGTCATGTTCACAACCACGTCCTGCAACACTACCCGGAGTACTTGTGATAGTTCTAGGGTCCCTGGTTATTATCTATTGCTTATTACTGTATTTTACCGTAACCCACTGCCATGGGCATGGGCAGAGACAGTACTCCATATCCTTCCTGCCACATCCCTCCATATCCCACCTCGTACTGCGAGAGAGATCAGTAGATGTTCGTTGACGTCCAGAGACTCGAACACTGGCCACACATCGAACGGACAGTTGTTGTGAACCTGTGTTGTTTGTTATATATAAATCATTTATAACTCACCTAGATACAAGTTTTTCCAATGGGGCAAGCCGTTATGAAAGCAGTCGTAAAGAACAATATACTGATCAGAACTTTCTCCACCATAAATCTCTGGAAAAAATGTAAGGCAAAACGATGTGAATGAGAATAATGAGATATTTATACAGTAAGATAGTATTTGCAAAGTGTTATCATGTTATCAAACTTGTCGACAAATGCAAGACAGCTGATAATGATAACAATGTTTGTGAAAGGTGTATCACCGACGGAAGTGTTACGACACAATTTGACTCGGTTTCAGTTCACAGTTGATATCGAAACCATCGAATATATTCCTTTTCTTTCATACTTCTGGTTCTTTCATAACATGCAAATGTTGTTAGCAATTATAACAATACTTCTGTCAAACTTCGTCATGACCGATGAGTAAAAGTAGATGAGTAGATGTGATCAAAATCAAAACTCAATAATTTATGATTCTGTTATAATTTGCAGACTGAAGTTTACTATGGAAAACGGCAGCTGCGAACGAGCAAATGGATTTAGATTGCTATGCGAATACGGGACAACGGTGGGATAACACGTACATTATGTGTCCGAGATCAGCTACGATTCAGATCAAGGTGCATTGTTCTATGCATCAAGCCAAACTGGCTATTCAAAGAAAACAAAAAAAGTAGGTTTACTTGTTTGGGAAATCAAAAACTATAGATTCAGCGATTCAAAATAGAGTGAGCTGAAACGTAGACAGAACAACATTTCTGAAATAATGACGATTCGATCTAATATCGATGTCATTTGTGTTGGTTCGTGGGTACTAAAAACAGTTGTTTCGTGAAGTTTGTATTTTATGATTTCAGAAAGATATACTCTATTCACATAAAATTAACATTCTTTCAAGTTCACCAGATATTACAGTTGGTACTTTCTTGGAGAAATACAATGATGTTAACATTTTATGAGTAATCATTCAACATGGACATCACCTAACATTACATCTACAAAATCATTTACAAGATTCATTTTGCTGCCGGCCATAATGATTTCACTGATCTGTGCAATTGTTCTTGTATTCGTTGTCAAAAATAGAAAATACTAGTCCAGGTGAGTTTTAAAAAAGTTCTTTTTCATATTAGAATTATATGTGAACGATGACGCATTCAGTTTCGACGAGCACAGATATATTGAAATTGAAATGTCGTCTCTGCTAGGCAATCATTCAAATGTATTGAACCCCTACTTCAATATTGTCAGCTCCAACCTAACCATCTCTGCAGAGGTCGTACAATCATAATAATATTAACCCAAATTACTTGGTTTAGGTACTTGGATATGGAACGTACGGAAAAGTGTCGAGTGGTCTGCTGAGAAAAGCTAGTCGCAGTTTTAGAAAAGCTGGTCCTAACTCTCTTCGAGTCGCAATCAAGGTATACTATACAGAGTAATGTATATCAGATATTTTAGGAGGCACTCGACCACACAAATGAACTTGACAGGATGAGCTTGCTGCATGAAATGGAGATCCTTTCGACGATATCCGTATACGGACCTCACCCCAATGTGCTTTGTTTTATCGGAGCGGTAATGGACGACGAATATTCGTACGTTTTTGTAGGAAATGATTACACGCGTCAACTTGACGCGCTGCGTCAAGCGTCAAAGTTGACGCCTCGCGTCAAGAATTTTGACGCCTCGCGTCAAGAACTTTGACGCACCGCGTCAAAATTTGACGCGAGGCGTCAAAAAACAAAGGAAAAGTGATGTCACTTTGACTCAGCGCGAAGAGAACAAGAGAACTTTTGGTGAACATGCCCACTTTTGTTTTGTTTACATTCACTCTGGAGTGGGCACTCACACAAAACAAGGTCGAGAACCCCCCCCCCCAAAAAAAAAAAACAAACAAAACAAACAAAAACAACAACAACAACAACAACACAATCTTTTCCCTGTCTCGAATCTCGATTTTTCGAGTCTTTCGCCCTAAAGCGAGTAAGAATTAATGTAAAAAAGTGGTTTCTGTAGAATGTCCAATTCTCTCTTCAATACGTTTCAGGTGTCATCAGTCTCTCTCCGAGCCAGCCCCCATCTGCTGGTGGTCGATCGAATCACTCAAAGACGATCTATTCTCGCACGCGGTACAATCACTGCACGTCAATCTGAAAATGACGATTATCCCTTCGTTTCAGTCTGACGTGTGGTCGTTCGGGGTACTTCTGAAGGAGTTGTTCTCACTGGGCGAGCATCCCTACTTCGGGGTGTCCATTGCCAGTGAGGTGCACCTGTTGAATATGCTGACTGAAGCAGGGCTTGCGACCGGCCAGTGACGCTGATCGAAATAAATAAAAACTACAAAAATTATCTCGAAATTTCCATTTCAGATTCACAATGATGGAGAAATGTTGGCACGAGAATCCGTCTCAGAGACCTTCTTTTTTCAGAATGTTTGAGTTTATTGATTGAACACCTGCGCAGAGCGAATAGTTCGGTAACTTTTGTTATGCTACAGGCATATATGCTATTCTCATGGCAGATACTTTCGCGCCTGGAAACGGATCTGGAAGAAGAATCGAAAATTCAGTCCGAATATTCCAAGTATAGATATAATGCTATCGCATTCATTTCTCGGATGTCGGTATATAATAGATATAAAGCTTTTTGTATAAAAAGGGTTACTTGACTATGCCTTGCATTGAAACGAGAACCGCATTATGAATTTTCATCTAGACCGAGGCGAGGCGCATGCATGTGTGTTAACTCCAACAAATACAATGACGATTCTGCTCCCGATGCGTGGTGCAAATTGCCACTTGCAATTGAACTTGCAATTGAAATAAATCTTGCTATTACTTGGTACCAAGATTCTTGTAACTACATAATGTAATTATAACGAGCTCGCAAACGAGTTTCCCGCTTTTCACGAGAGACATTAGGGTGGTTAGAGAAAGATCAGAGCTCTTTCAATGAGTTTTCTCCGTGACTGGCGGGAACTGAATCTGCGAACGCGAACATATTCTTGCCAAGCGAGAGGAGCGTTATCACTACGCTGGCTAGTTCACGGCGAGTCGACTGTGTTGAAAATGTGAAATAGAAAAGTGTCTTGACTAACGGGAATTCGACGGCGGCAAAGTTGAAAATTTGAATTTTTCCACTAAATTTGATTCATTTCGGTTGTAAGATAAAATTTTGTTTTGAAACTTCATAATATGAAACAAAACACTGTTCTCAAGGCATTAACGGAACGTTTTTGTACAACATATGTCTCATTAGCTAGTTCCTTATGGAGCAACATTTTTTGAAATGTTTCTCCGTTAACGTCTCAAGCAGTCTATTATGAAAGTAGAAATACAACAAAAGTCCAGAAAAAGTTAATATTGGGTGAGATGAATCAAAAAATCACTTTTCACTACTCGAATTATCAACATTTAGAAAACCAATTTGCAATATTATTTTTCTTCAGTAGTTCATGTATCGTATTAACACAAGAAATGTATCAAAAAATCAAAATAAGTAACATATTGAGCCGATGAAACATATTTCCTTCACTCTGATCGTTTGACCAGCCCTATTTCAACTGTCGACTCGCCGTGAGTTGTGGTGTCAGCCTCGCGAATAGAAAGATTTTGCCATGCTAAAAGAGTATCTCCATGGAACGGAATTATTAGCAAGATCACGATTACACAACTGAATGTGAGATACTACGATAAACGATTGTTTTCTCTGTTGTCCCGAACAAATGAGATAGTGTTAGTGTATCGTTGTGCAGTTTCGTGCTATTTCAAAATTTCAGCTGATTCCCGCTTGCCAGCCGACATTCATTGTATTGTTTTAATTCTCGTTTTTATTGTTGTTACCTTGCTATTGCTTGTTGTTTCTCATATGCCGTTCATCAGATGGGCGATAGAATGGATCATAGCGGCGCGGGAAGCAGCAAGGCCGTAGACGCCACCGTCGCACAGAAGAACTGGCAGCTGTGCAACAAGGTGCGATTTCGCAATCATTGATTTATTGATCGGTTTGTATAGTTCATTATAAGATCGAAACGATCGACACGATGTTCGACTACGACGAGAAGGAGCAGATGACGATCCGCAACGCCAAGCCGTGGGACAAGGACCCTCACTATTTCAAGGAGGTGGGGTGCGCTATTAGTTTGTGTTGTGTTGTATAATTCTAATAGTTTTTCTTGCGTTTTCCATTGACGCTAGTGTGTAGAGCATGTATGTGCATTCAAGATGGTATTGGGTATACTACTCACTCCCATCGCTATATTTGTTCATATACGGTTACAAGAGGCAGGTGTTCTTAGGTGAAGATCTCGGCTGTGGCGCTGCTCAAGATGACGATGCACGCTCGTCGCGGAGGCAACCTCGAGGTACACTTTCGGATATGTTGCAAAACCTTTCAATTGTGATAAGTGTGAATGTGTACACTTTCGTCTTACGATGTGGCTTACGCGTTGAACTGGTTGCAGGTGATGGGTCTGATGCAGGGCCGAGTGGACGCGCACACTCTGGTCGTCGTCGACGCGTTCGCACTCCCCGTCGAGGGAACCGAGACCAGGTCAGCCCCTGTTCCCACCTATTTCATAGCCGTCACGAGATCCGATAGTATGCGCTCCTGCTGGATGATTGACAAGATGAGTTGATAAAGATGTTGTTTTGCAGGGTGAACGCGCAGGCGCAGGCCTACGAGTACATGACCATGTACACGGAGCTGTGCGAGCCGATCGGAAGAAAGGACAAGGTAGGTGCTTTCTGGTAAAGTAGTCCTTCAAAACACATTGTGTAGTAATGTTCCGAAGGTGTTTTGAAGTTGGAGGGACTGACCACGTCTTTACTGTTTACTTGTTCATTCAGGTGGTGGGATGGTACCACTCGCATCCTGGCTACGGCTGCTGGCTGTCCGGCATCGACGTCCAGACACAGGCGATGAACCAGCAGTTCCAGGAGCCCTGGCTCGCCGTCGTCATCGACCCCTTGAGGACCATCTCGGCCGGAAAGGTAGATACCTCTAGCATTATAATATAATATTACTTGTTGTATTTGTTTTTATTATGAAAGTACTAAAAATTGCCGGTTCTATCATAATCATACTGTGCCATTGTAGGTTGAGATCGGTGCGTTCCGTACGTATCCGAAGGGCTACCAGCCTCCTGAGGAGGCGGCGAGCGAGTATCAGAGCATCCCCCTCGACAAGATCGCCGACTTCGGAGTGCACTGCAAACAGTACTACGCACTCGATGTGTCATACTTCAAGTCCTCCCTCGGTACGTATCCATTGCGTGTTGCTATCCATTTGAATGATGGTGCCGATGTGGAGTATCTTTCACCATGGTTTATTCAATATTGCTTTGCAGATGCTGCGATGCTGGACTCTCTGTGGTCGACGTACTGGCAGGACACGCTGAGCAGCTCCCCGCTGCTGCAGAACGCGGGCTACATGAACAACCAGCTGAACGACCTGGCGGGGAAGCTCAAGCAGGTGGAGGGCAAGTGGAGTCGCGGGGAGCGCGCCAACGACGCCAGCGAGCACCTCGACAAGGTGCGCGTTCCCATCTATACTTGTCTCACCTGTCTGTATCTCTCCCCTTTCCCCTTTCCAATGTGCTTTTGAAAGAATGCGGAATATATGATCCTTCCTTGGCGTAGGTCCTATGTATTATGTCTGGTTTCTAGGCGACCCGTGACGCGGCGACAGTGGGCGGGGAGGTGCTGAACGGTCTGATCACACAGCAGATGAAGAACGCCCTCTTCAACCACAAGTGCAACTGCAGACACGAACAGCAGGTGAGTTCCAATACTTGATTTGTACTCTGGTCACGTGTTTCCTACGTGTTCTAGGCTGGTGTGGAGGCGGATATGGCAGTGGATGGCGCGGCCGCTCAGTGAGTATCCATGTATACGGTACACTACCCTTCCTATACCCCGTGAACATGTTGTTTAGTCAATGTAATCTTATTGTTTCCAGATAACTTTTTCCACATGATATATCTTGATTTCATGAAGTTTACGTGTATTGTTACGCTGATAAATACTATTTGAACGTGTCTGTTGTGCATGTTCCCGCCAATTGTCGCAAGAGCGCAAGCGATATCGAGATATCGTTATCTCATCTGATGTTATTGATTTCGAAATGTATTCCGATTCGTAATGATGTGCCAATTGAAGTGAATAGGGTAATAGTGTGGGTGGTTGTTTAGAAGATGGACGAGGTGAAGTCTCCGGTGTTTGCCGTCTACTATCCGGAGGACATCATCACTTCCCCCAAGGATGTGTTCCAGACTGTCAAGGATGCCGCCAAGTTCGCCAACTCACCAGAGGCCAAGTTGAAAGGTAGGATTACTGTACTCACTGTGTTACTGTGATGTACTGTTTCAGGCGCCCGCTTCAAGCGCTTTGACACTCCACAGCAGGCGTTGTGCTTTCTCGCTGGTGAGCACTGTCCGTCTCCGGTGGCCCCGCCCTCTCAAGTTCCGCCCACTCCCGCCGAGCCGACGATTCCGTTCCCGTCTGTGAGCAGGATCGAAATGAACAAGCTGAAGAAGACGCTGGAAGCGAATAATGTGGAAGAGATGATGGCCCTGGTGGGAACAAACCCGCGATATCTCATCAACACTGGAAGTGATACTGCGGCCATTGTCCAGGTATGGTGAAGGGGATGAATACGGTAGTATGTACTATGTCAGTTAGATGTACGGTAGGGATATGCTGATATGCTATGTCTTCAGGAAGGTTTCCGATACAACGCTTTGCACATTGCTGCGAGGAAGGGAGCCGTGGAGGTGGCGATGAAGGTTCTGGATCACTGTTCGGACCTGGAGATGCTCAAGACGGTGTACGGCACGGATATGGTCAGTGGAATATCGATAATAGCTCGATCTTAATTTGAAGTTATCATAGCAATAGTTGCAGTATTGATTATTGTGATAGTGTTTATGTGTGTGTCATGTAGGAGGATCTGATCTCGCGGCGGGACAACATTATCGCCTCGTACCTGAACACTCCGGACAAGGGCGCGCTCGACACTCCCCTCCACATCGCGGCCAAGTGGGGCTACCTCGCACTGCTGCGGGTACTCATCAACCAGCCACTGTGCAGCCGACACGCAAGGAACAAGTGAGTAGACACTATAGTGGGCTCGCATATCAGTTTCACGCTTTACACGAGAGACAGGGGGTTGGAGTAAGATGAAAGTCATTTTGATAAGGTTTTCAAATTGAACGTCTCTTTTCAAGTGAGACCGTTACCACTACACTAGCTAGGTGTGATTCCAACTTTGCAAAACGGAACTGTGAATGTGTGATGAAATTTTCATTGTTTAAGACTTCAGGGTACTGTAGAACTATCGGACAACATAATGTTTTTGACGAGAAATGTTGAGCTGAGTGCAAACGAAATATACTCATGAGTGGGTTAGAGGTGTGAAGATTGAAAATCAAACTTGAGCCGTTTGACAATTGTGAGAGGGGATAGGACATGGAGAGTGTGGAGAAGTGGTGTTGTTGCAGGGACGGTATGACAGCTTCGGAGGCGGTGTGCACTCGCTATCACGGAGAGGACAAGGGTGAAGTGGAGGCCCGGATGCAACTCCTCTTCAATGGACTCTTTGTGCCTCTCTATCGGTCAGTGCATATTAGACATGTGATAGCAATGCTTAAGGCATGTGTTGCAGCACTCCCGACAACTCTCAGCCGGCGCGTATCCAGCCTCCTGGAGGGTATCCCACCAAGACCATACAGGTATGGGTTGCTAGTTGTCGAGTGTGTGACTTTGTTCTCTCTAGGATGGCATGTTCTGTATCTCCTCCCCCGTCGACTGCTCGTTCCGCCTCGCAGCATTCGCCGGACCATTCGCATCCCAGCAGACCGCAGACGAGTTCCATAAGAAGTGGAGGAGCAGCGATGTGGAGACGAGGAGGTGGGTGGGGGAGGGGATAGAGAGAGGGGGGAGAGGAGAGAGAGAGAGAGAGAGAGAGAGAGAGAGAGAGAGAGAGAGAGATGGCATTGTAGATCTGACGTGGACAAGGGCGCGGAACGCGTGGGCCGGCAGCTGGCTCTGTCTGCCGGTGTGGGGTGGAGGGAGCAGTGGCATTTCCTGGGTGGGTTCCAAGCAGTCGAATGGTGGACGGGTCTGTTTAGGCGATGAGCTGATCGACATGCGCTCGCCGCGTGGATTGGAGAAACTCGAGGCGCACTTCAGGAATCTCAGGGTGGGTTTGTTGTTTATGTGTTAATGTTTATCAGTAATATTAGATCGCTTCGATTCATCCAAAGCAGGCGTGTGGCGGAGGAAGGGGGGAGTCGCTGGGAGTGAGGAGGCGGCTATTCTTCGACGATGAAGAGGAGGAGAAGGAGAAGGAGCAGGGAGCGGGCGATGCTGGAGTGGGAGTGGAGGAGGAGAAGGAGAACACACCCGAGGAGGAATCGGATGGAGAGTATGAGGTGGGTTGTTTGTTGTTTGTTGTGATTATGTATTTTTCTAGGATGCGTGTTCGGATCTGGTCGCTATGGATGATGTTGTGTCTTCTCTGGCCGGTCTGTCCACATCGGCCGATGATTCGCTGTGCGGACTCACACAACAGATGGGAGGACTGTGCATCGCGTCTCCTTCGCCGGCCCCGCAAGGTGCGACATCTCTCTCTCTCCCTCTCTCTCTCTCTCTCTCTCTCTCTCTCTCTCTCTCTCTCTGTGTGTATGGGTGTTACTGTCAGGTGCTGCCCCCATCCGTGAGTCTCCCTCTCCCCTTCCGTCTCGCGTGCAGCAGCCGCGTGTCTCTGACGCTGACGACTTCGAGACCCCGCCCTCCACCCCACCGCCTGTCTATCTGCTAGACATGCCTAGCAAGGTATGTAGCACGCACTTTAGTACACCAGAATGTTTTTATTTTTTATTGTCTTTATCAGTTCCAGTTGATCTCGGCTGTCATCACTGATAACTTCCCTGCACTTCCTCGTTCTTTCGCCGTGCTTGTGTACTTTTTCTCTCTCCCTCCCCCTTCTCTCTATCGGAGATTTTTGATTGCTGCTAGGAACTGCGTAGTGCGTAGTGGAGATGAGATGATATTTTAGTTTTCTGGATTCGAACAGTATAGGGTGCAGACTGGGAGAGACAAGTGCAATAGGAGTGTTTGCGTGTTTTTCAGACGGACAACGACCTATTCCTGGCACTCGGACAGTTGTGCGACGAGGAAGCGCTGAACAAGTTCGAGCAGATTGACACGTTCCGACGGAAGATGGCCAGGTGGGCGGAGTCTGAGGGGCGTGGTCCCACGGAGCATTTGCAGGTTCTCGCAGACTGCACGCGCTGATTGGCCGGCCAAGGACAGCCCGCGTCGCTCCAAGCTGCGATCTCGTTTCACGGAGAGGAACTGATTCCACTGCCGCCACGCCCATTTCACTGTTATCACTTACGTATCTCCTGTTACTTACATATAGTTTTATTCTGGGAGATAGTTGATGCCTCTGTGCATTTGACTACAGAAATAAAGATACTCATTTTCCGTGCGGGACCACACACCGGGCAGTCGGTGAAAATGATCTCGCAGGCTGCAATTTTGTAAGCGCATGCTCATTTCTGGACGCCATTGGAGGGGTACGAGATCATTGTCACTGTTTGCCCGGTGCGTGGTCCCGCACGGAAAATGAGTATCTTCATTTCTGTAGTGAAATGTACAATGCCCACAACTATCTCCCTGAAGAAAACTATAGATGATCTTCCCTCTGTGACTCTCACACTTTGAAATACCGTTTACCTAGTGCCTGCTTGCGATAGATTGATATGTTGAATATGTTGACACGTTTTATAATAATAGTTTATGTTTTTAATATTACGCGACCAGTAAACGTGTTATGTACAAGTGGAGTTGTCCCTGAGCAAGTGTGAAATGAGCAAGTAGGCGTGTGTAGAGGGGGCAGGTCATGCGTACTTGGCAAAGTTGAAGAAGCACTTGAATGCGGTCTCGGAGAGTTCCTGGTCGTACTTCCAGCGACAGTCGATGTAGGAGTTGGTGACCGCGTCACGGTGCGCCTTCTTGCAGTGACGGATGATCTAGAAGGGAGAGGGTGAAGAGAAGGAGGATGGAGATGGAGAGAATGGCCAATGACATGAGGAAATGAGAGAGGAGGGAGGAGTGGCTGACCATGACTGCATAGGCGCTGGTGTAGCTGCACAGATTGCACCTGTACAGGTCGTTGTTCATGTGTCCATACAGGTGGTGGACCATGGCCTGACAGGAGAAGCCGACAGAGTCGCCACACAGACGACACAAGATGTGCGCCGGCTCCCGGTTGTCGGCGGAGAGAGAGTGCTGGCTGCAAGGAGGGAGTGAGAGGGAGGAGAGGGACAGAGAGAGAGAGAGAGAGAGAGAGAGAGAGAGAGAGAGAGAGAGAGAGAGAGAGAGAGAGAGAGAGAGAGAGAGATACTCACAGTATTTTTCTTCTGATGAACGCGACGCTGTCTTTGAGCTTGTGCAGCTGACCGGGCAGCACGTCGAGTTCGAGCTGGACGGTGTTAGGTAAGCTCCGCCCATTCAGGCCACGCCTACCTTCTTGTCTTCGGGCGAGCAGCTGAGTCGCTCTGTCACCTCCTTCACATCTTTCTTCTCGTCTTCCAATAGAATCACGTCAACAACGGGGCTCTGAAAGATCCCAATTCTTTGAATCCATTTTCAAACTAAAAGATAACATGGCGGTTTTTTTTTTGCAAGCCAGGAATGTCGCTGTTTTGTGGCGCCTCAGTAATGGACTATTTTCACATTGCGACTTCCTGTTCCGTTTTCTGATAACGAGGGCTGATAGTGCGAACGTGGCAAGAACACGGAAGTGATACGGGGAATAGGTTATGGGAGAAATGAAATGAGATTGTGGAAAACAGGGGTGACGTCACTGCATAGCTACGTACACAACTGCAGTCGTGAGGAGTTAATAGTTCCGTCTTTCTTTCTCTCTCCCCCCTCCCCCTCCCTTCTCTCTCTCTCTCTCTCTCTCTCTCTCTCTCTCTCTCTCTCTCTCTCTCTCTCTCTCTCTCTCTCTCTCACCGGAGTGGTTCGGACGGGTGGCTGCACGGAGGGCGACATGGCGGAATCGACGGGCGGCGACTGGGTCGGCTCGGATGCCGTCGTAGGAATGGATTCTGAAAAGTGTGGGGTAAAACAATATTCCATGCTGTTACCTTCCTTACCTTCTGCCTTCATCTTGTGTAGTGTCTGTAGCTGGGCGAGTAGCTGGGAGGGAGTGAACCCGGGCAGGGGCGGGAGGGAGAGGGGCGCGCTGGACAGGGAGGAGGTGGAGGGGGTGGGGGCGCCGCACATCTGCACGAGGGACAGCGCCTGCGCGGGGGTGAGGGGCATGCGGGGCGGCGGCAGAGAGGGCGGGGTGAGCGAGGGGAAGTGCCGCACCGGACTGTTCACCGGCAGGGAAGAGCTGGACGGGCGGCGGTCCGCGCGAGCCGGTCTGCAAGAGAGCAGTGAGACACTGAGAATGGAGGGAAGGGGAGAAGGAGCGATGACAGCGTGTGTTTCACCTCGCGAACGCCACGTCAGTGCCGTAGGGAATGTTGATCTTGATGGGGATGTCGTTGAGGTGTGCTGGCGGGTTCGGAGACGACCATCCCTCGACACCCTGAAAGTGTTGTCAATGGCTACGGTAAGAATTCATTGTGTGTCGGTCAGTGATCAGTTGAACGGATCGGATCCGTATTTCGATCCATTCACGACTGGGGATACGTAGATGAGATGGGGGGAATCGAAAAGGAAGCGAGCGCGGGACGGAAATTGGGACGCGGAGTGGATGGGGCAAAAGGGTGACTGATCGGAAGATGACATGGAAGGAACTCACCAGGTTGAGCTGTATGCAGGCCGGGCGCTGTGCCTGGTCGTAGATGACCTTAGCGGAGAGGGCGAATTGGAAGAGGGCGGGCGGGGCGGAGCGGTCACACGGATCGGACAGCACCGGCACGGTGACACGCATAGAGTCGTCCCGACACGACATCTACAAGCAACTGGTAGGGCAGGGGACGCGAACACACATCACGAGGAAGCGCGCGGGCGGACAGAGAAATGCGGAGTAGCCGAGTAGGAGAAGGGGAGACGGAAGCAGTCCGATCCAAACCACCACGCGGATCGAAAACAAGCCAGACGGTTCGCAGATCGGGTGACGAATGATAGGGAATCAGAGAGCGGCGGCTGCGGGAGAGAGAGACAGACAGAGGGGTGCGAGAGAGAGAGAGAGAGAGAGAGAGAGAGAGAGAGAGAGAGAGAGAGAATGCATGACAAGCACAATATGCGCGAAAATATCATTTTTCGGCGTATAAGTATTCGATGCGGGAAGAAAACACAAAACTGAAGGAATGGAAGGACGCGAAGAACAGAGGCGAAGAAAAATGCCAAGGAATTCAAAGTTGGAATCAGTTCAAGGAATCGAAGAAGAGCAGATAGCAGATCAGTGGATCGGGTATCGCGTATAATGAGAAGCCACTCTCTCTATTTATATAGACCTGAAGAGAAGTCGGTCATGCGAGGGGTTTGTGTAGAAAAACTGAAAGTGTCTAGACTGCAGACAGTTTATATGTGACACTGAGAAATCGAGTACTATGCGTACTTGCGTATCAAACACTCGAAGGAATAATGACAATGGGAGCATGTGATTTTTGCAGGTTGTGGAGTACATTGTAACATTATTGTGGATAGTGATCACAATCACAACACGCTACGGAATAGGGAGTGAGATTAATATTGTGGGAAGAGAGAGAGAGAGAGAGAGAGAGAGAGAGAGAGAGAGTAGGAAACACGCCGCACACTGAAATGTTAGTGATAGTAGAAGGGGGCGTCCCTTGATCAACCTTATCAAACCGTCACAATATCAACTGAATATGAAGAAAGAGATACTCAATTTAAAAAAAATGGTACGAAGACGGTGCTAGTGCATCATTCATTCGAGTTTCCACACGGTTCATTTCAGTTCGAACTGGGAAGGTGAGGGAGTGACGAGATAGTGCGTAAGCGGAGAGGAGCAGAGAAAGTGCAACGGACAGCCCAGTTTCCGGGGATGTACGGATACAGATCAGATCACCACCCTACCCATCATCTATCATCTGTCAATCTATGCACAACCTGTAGATAATCACAATTCAATCTTTTTCTTACACATCATTTTCCCATTCCGCATGCCAGACGGAACGAACCGTTGAGCAATAAAAATGAAGTCGGCTTTATTTGGTGGCTATGCCAATAACAACCGACATTGTTTGGTTTCATTGTGTATGATCACTTGAAAAGTGTGAACGGCGGTGAAAGCGCCTAGCGCCCACTAATATGAAGTTTTCGGAAAACAGTAAAAAAGACATTACATATTCAAATACAACAGGACTCGCATTATGTGATCAAGATGTTCACAGAGTGAAGACGGCGATGATAAGAGAGGGTTGCCATTCGGAAAATTTTCCTCTCCAGTCAGTCTCATTCTCTGTCTATTGTCTATGTTGGAAACGCCGCTCAACCAGCTAATATACTCTCCTCGTCACTTGGATCCTGTCGCCGTAGTTGGAGCTCACCATATTGCCGAAATCGACGAAAAAAAATTAGAAAAATCTATTTCTTCCTCGTTTATAGTTGTCTGATCTTCTCTTATACGGTTGCTCATAGTCCGTTGCCTACGTTTGATATTTCAAAAGGGAAAAAAAAGAAAAGAAAGGAACTTCTGAGAAATTTTTATAATGCTGCAAGAACAAAGTATTTTTCGATTTTTCGATTTAAAATTTATAATATCCATCAAACAATGTAACAGTTAAATGATACATATTCCAAGTGACAAATATGCGGAATCAAGTGTGCATGCATTGCTAATAATTTTGAACGCTAGCTACGCCCACTATTTCGGTTTCGATTTTGTTTTGTTATGTTAGTTGTTTAGTTATGTTTAGTTGCCTCGCTCGTTGTTTGTAAGAAGTGTTGTTTCAATGTGTTATTTCAGATCTAGTGTTCAAGATGGGTCGCAAAAAGAAGAAGGTCGAGAAGCCGTGGTGCTGGTGAGTAGGAATATCACAATATATGGCGATTGATATTGCAATTACCAGTTCTCAAAGATGATATTTTGTAAAATGTGTGAAGCGTTATGATCCTGTCGTTCAGGTACTGCAACCGCGAATTTGATGACGACAAGATTCTAGTGCAGCATCAGAAGGCGAAGCACTTCAAGTGTCATTTGTGCCACAAGAAGCTTTTCTCCGGACCGGGTCTCGCTATCCACTGCATGCAGGTATTGCTATCATATGATATATTATCAATACAATTTAGCAATGATCCCATTTTTATTTTTAAGGTTCACAAAGAGACGATCGACAAGGTTCCTTCAGCCCTTCCCGGACGGGATTCTTGTGAAATCGAGATTTACGGCATGCAGGGAATGCCTTATGGAGCGACACGTGGAAATTCCTGGTTAGTTTTATATACATAGTTATCATGATATCTATTGTAATGTTTCAGAGGACGAGCCTGCATCAAAGATGCCTCGCATGAGTGACATTCCTACGCCGTCGTCTATCCCCGTGCCTGGTGGCTTTCCTCCGTTCCCGCCTGGTGGTTTTCCTGGAATGCCGCATTTGGTGGAAGTGAGTACATGTTGTTAATGAAAAACTATAATCAGAACTATGTAATCATACATCATTCAGTGCCCCCCAATGCCTCCCGGCCCGATGCCGCCCGGTCCTGGCGGACGTCCCGCTATGCCTCCCCCGTTCATGGGAGGACCGGGAGGAATGCCACCGATGCCGCCTGGTATGTTCCCTCCTCGTCCTTCCGGCGGACCACCGCAACAGCCTCCGTATGGAGGCCCACCGTCATCCGGTCCAGGTGGCTACCACCCCATGGAGGATACGGCGGAGGACCACCTGCGCCTTCTCACGCTCCAGCGCCTGTCAAGGAAGCACCCATGCCTTACGCACATAACATGGTTAGTAAAACAATCGTGTTTATTCTGTTTTCGCAACTAAATTTTAGTCGGCGAATTCGTACAATGGAGCGAATGGTGCGGGCTACCAACAGGAACATGCCAGTTTACGGAGCGAATGCGGGAGGGCCCAGTGGATACGGATATCAGAACGACGATAGTCGAGCACGTAAGTTGTGTTGTATTAAAACATATTAAAAATGCATTTTCTCAGCGCCGACAGATCACATCAGTGCGGTTCCGATGCCGTCATCTGCGAGTGCCGCACCTCCTGTGTCCACTTCCAGCAAGAACGCTGGCAAAACTCGGATTATGCACCCCGAAGACCACAACTATTCGCTGGTGAGTGGCAAGTATTCCTGTATTCACCATACGTACTGGACACGTTGCAGGAGGAACGTCGTGCGATGCGCGTGATGAACGAGCAGCGTCATCAAGCCAGGGCTACCGACCCTCGTATTGATTCAGACCACCCCGTCAGTGAGTGTGGTTGAAGCGGAGATCTCCACCGAGGTAAGTCTAACCAACAGGTAACTAAACTATTTTGTTTGTTCCGTAGACAGTATGTTAGTATGAGTTCACGAATTTCGCAGTATTGCTGTAGCTGTCTGCGATAGTCCCTAAAGGTTAGTGTGCGACAGGTTGGTCAAATTTGTTTCCAAGTGTTGCGCGTTGTCCATATTTCGAGTAGTGTGTGAGATTGAGTTTAGACTTCAAAGGTAAGCTAAGCACTGTAGGGGAATAGTAGGAGTGGGATAATGATCAAATGCGTGCTTTTCAGCTGCTCTGGCGCCACCCTACCTTGTTCATTTCCATTTTTCTCACTATTTATATAATCTAATGCAAGTTCTACAACCCCCATGTTATTGTTGAATATGTACGTCAATCGTGGTTCCACCCGTCCCTTGTTGTGTTTTAGATAATAAACGTGTTTGTGAGTAATTCGTAATTTTTTTTGTGACTTTGGGTTAACAAAAACGTTTTTTTTTTATAACGTTCAGTTTGATTGCTTTGTTTTACTTTCGAGTACTGTAAGTGGGCGAAGTGTTTGAGAGGGGAGAGACGCAGACGGCTGGCGCGGGCCGCTTTGTCATGGTGTACGAAAGGTGCTGGCGCGATTTGAACTGGAGAAATGTCGGGAACATAAAGCCAATGCATGCACTCACATGCAAGTCACAGTCACTCCTCCACGCCAAGTCGCAGTGATAAAAACTAATCATAAAATTAAGCTTCAAAATCTTTATTAAACCTGCCATTACACGTACAAGACAAATGACTAAAGTACACTAAGAAGAAAGTTGACTAAAGTACACTTGACAATTGAGCGGGGGTGGAGGCGAAAACTATAAGAAAGCAGCCACAGCAATAGCCAGGGCAGAGAGTGTGAGTGGCCGCAGAGACAGACTCGGCGGGGGCCTTCTGTGGAGGCGGGAGTGGAGTGTGCAGATGCGGTGACGGCTTGAATGGTGGAGGAAGCGGTAGTGGTCGTAGGCATCCGGTTGGGCTTGAAGACGCAACCGGCGACGGGAGTGACCGTCTCTTTGAGATACGCCTTGAACTGACACATCTGACCGCCGTCCCACTTCCGCACACTCAACATCTCCTCCTTCCCTGAAATGGAGCAACAATCGATAACTGATCGATAGTGGTTACCTCCGGAGTGGCAAGTGTCGACGGGGCAGTTGGTGGCTGCTGCTGGCTGCTGCAGCGTAGGCGGCGGGGAGAGTCGCAAAGAGAAGGAGAGTGGCAGGAGCAGAGGGCTGAACAGCAGAAGAGTAGTCGAGGCAGGCGAGCGCTGACACACTGGATAGGGTGGAACGGACGGCGACAGGGTGATTATTCACAGACCGCGCCGCATTAGGCGGCGAGGCAAATGAGGAGTGGCCACTTCCAAATGAGTTCCAAATGAGTGGACAACAGGGTGATGTGAGGAATGCGGATGTATGGAGATGCGGGGGGTTGGGTTGGGTATGTTGTGTTAAGACGCGCGGACGCTGTCGTCGTCGTCGTCGTCGGTTTCCTGGCGGGCGAGTCTCGATGAACACCTTTTCTACATTATGTTGATTATTTCGAAACCGCGGAGAGGGAGAGGAATTTAATACTACGAAACTCTTTGTCGTGATGAACATAATATTTTTTAAAACGTTTATTACGCAAAATCGCTTTCAAACTCAACAATTCCATATCCTAGGCGGTTACGGTATCACAGTATTATGAATTCAAATCATAAAACATAAATATTAGGGGAAGCTGCGTGAGCGTGAAAGGGGGAAGGTTCTCGTGCCCCGCTCATTCCTCGTCGAGGAAGGAGATGGTGTTGCCGGAGTTGTTCTTGAGGAAGCGGCGGTAGCGCTTGTACTTGCCCGACTGCGCCAGCTTCTCCTTCTCCTCCGCGTCGCGCGCCGCCTCAAACATGAGTACATCAAACCCGCCGGATAGCACAACCACACATTCTACCTCATATTTTTTTTTCGAGCACAACATGTACATGTGTAAAACCCATAACATGGATAATATCAAAATGAGTCGCCGCTGTCACAAATGAAAACAATCTACGTTACGCGTTGTTTGACTCGGGGGCACCGGCGCATGCTCACCTTCCACTCGCTGAACTTGTCCTTGTGCCAGAGCTGCTGGTCGAGCATGTCCTCGTGCTCCTCCTCCGACATGCAGTTGAACTGCGCCTCTCCGAGACCGAGGTGCTTCCGGATGAGGTAGAGCTGCGCCTCGCGATCGTACTCCTGCTTCTGCACCCAGTACTTCAACGCCCACGCCGCAGCCCACTGCAACAGCACGCATGAACACGATACACAAAGAGGGCCACAACTCACCTTTCCGTAGACACAGACGGTGACGGGGAGCTTGATGACGTGCCAGGCGAGAGTGTCGTAGACAGACTCCTTGGCGTAGCCGCCACTGCAGAAGGCGAGGGTGAGGAGAGGGGACAGAGGAAGGGAAAGGAGAATGATACTCACCCGCACGTCCATGTTCTCCTCGATAATGGACCGGATGATGGCCTCGTTGTCGCGGCCCTTCAACTTCTTCAGCTTGCCTGCAATCCGAAATGTATCACCACATGTCACACTGCCTTCATTCACGCTCGACAGAGACAGGATGCAAGACGAGGAAGGTGGAGAGGTTGAGGGAAACGTGGAGGGGACGCACCAGTCTTATTGTCCATGTCTAGGAGTTTCCGTTGCACACCCATGTTGATGGCCATGTTGCGGTACTTTCCGACAGTGACCGCGTACGCGAGAGCCTCGCGTACTTTTGCTTGGCAGAGTAGAACTGAAACCAGGAGATGGTGAATGTATGCATTGATTGGCGCGCTCGACCTGGAAAAGGGAGATGGCGAGTATGGTTCCGATGATGACGATGCGCGGATCGACCTTGGGGTTGTAGCGGCGGCGGTAGTACTGGTAGTAGTTGTAGAACCTGTACAACACCATCACAATCGACGCTGACAGAGAATCATCAAATCTCCTAATATGCTATCGGTGTATAGGTTATAGGAGTCAGACTGATGAACATTGCCATGCCACCTCTGCTCACCTCTCCTCGGGATGATCGAGGTAGTAGTCGTACTCGCTACGCGCCTCCTCGTCCTTGAGAGTCTCGTACGCGGTGGCGACCACGCGGAACTTCACCTCCGCTGCCTTCTTGTCTTCCTGAAGTTTGTGAATTGTGATACGAGGTTCTACACGTACACTTCTCACTCATATGTTCCATGGAATCATAGCAAATAGACTCACGGAATCCTTGAACCTGTCGGATGATACTTCTTCGCAAAGGTGCGGTATATTTTGGAGAGCTTGCTCTGAAAGTGAAAATGGTTAGAGAGGAGGGATGGAGGCGTATCGCACTCGCATTAACGCACCCTGTCGAAGACTTCCCTGTCGATCTCGAGCACATCGTAGCAGTTCTCCAGGCCGCAGTACAGCTCCTCCGCGAATCCGATGGCGGTGACGGGAGTGAATTGGACTAGGCAGAAGAGGAAGAGGGAGAGCAGCTGCAGCGCGCCCATTCCGGAGGACCCGAGTGAAGCCGCCGCCGGACCGGAAAAAGAGTAGGTGAGGTGGCAATCCAATCAATAGAGGAATATGCGTGGGTAGTGGAAAAGAGAAGAGTATATAGGCGATTCGATCCGCGCGCACTGTGAACAACAAAAGACGCGGTGTCGGGAGTGGTAGCGAGTCCGCTGCGCCCACCAACAAACGGGAAAAGCTCGGCGTAGAAAAGGATACGAAATCGAGGACAGGTAGAATATCACATAACGTGGGCAATCAATGATTATGTGTCGAAAAGCATGCAAACAACAACATGGGCGAGCGCGGGCGTGTCTCAGGATGACGATGCAACATTTGCAGTTCGAAGTGCGAATACGGGCTAACACAAATATATCTATATCATAAATCAGTCTGAAGAAGCAAACTCATCTGCGAAGTTGATAAAATATTTTCGAAAATATAATAAAATATCGTAGTGTCAAGATTCCGCGAGGAATGATCGTAGTGCATTTGAACTAACGTCTCTTTCACTAATAAAGGAATTATCAGAATTTGAAATTTGGCGCTTTATTTTGATGAATTTTGATTATAATAATACATTCAATGTGATTCGTGGTATGAAACTTGATTCGCAGATGTTGCCAGATCTCGATAGAACCGTTCCAACACTATCAAATGTGTTTAGCCACGCTCTCTATTGTCTCTCTTCGCCTCCGACACATCGTTTGTGTTCCTGTCTGTCACCGTGTGCACTCTCTCGCGTTGTTTGTGTTCATCTAGGGATTAGTTCAATGGTCGGATGTGGGCGATGGTATCTGGGGCGTGCTAGCCTCGTCTGCGATGGCTACACGGAAGAACATGTTGTTGCGAGTGTGCGTGCGTAGCCAAGCAGACGAGAGCTAATGATATATCCGTTTCGGATTTGTGAATGAATGAAATCTAGCGGCCGCACGAAAGTGACCTAATGTCTGCAGAGTGTTGTGTGTGGATGTGGATCAATCCATAACGGGATACAGCTATGGGTACATTCCAACCCCCCGCCCTTCCTGTTCAAACAGACACAATCGCCTCCCGTGATTGCGAGTGCCATTCGTCCCCTGGCTGATGAGTGCCGTTTCTAAGAGTGACCGCGCACGCAGCTCCATACACGCGCTAGTTGGCATATTTGTATACACACCATACACACTACTCTCTCTCTTCTCTCTCCCTCCCTCTCTCTCTCACTACTATGCCGTTTGAGGGTTGTACCTTCAATCACGCCACACTAATGATTCACGAATTGCGTGTGATGAGGCAGAGTGGGATGGTCGTGGCGTTGCATTATCTCTGTTCATGCGTGCTTATCAGTTGCACTAGTGGACGAGGCAGGTTGCGTGCGTGGTGTGTGTGCCCGGCTGTGTATGCGATGTCTACGTGGCCCTATTGTGATTCATCCTATCGAATCAAATGCCTACTCGCCATTCGCGCACGCTCTCTGCCACGGGGCGATTCTGCCACTCCACAAAGAAACGCATCCATGCTCGCTGTTTGACTGCGCATTTCGAATAATCTCGCCCTTTCCTACACCGTTCACTCTGCCGTTTTAGGATGAAGGCGCTGATTCTGGTCGGTGGGTACGGGACGCGGCTGCGCCCGCTGACGCTCACCCAGCCCAAGCCGCTGGTGGAGTTCGCCAACAAGCCGATGATGCTGCACCAGATGGAGGCACTCGCGGCGGTCGGAGTCACCGATGTGGTGCTGGCTGTGAGGTGAGTGGGGAGGGAGACATCGGTTGGAGAAGGCCCTTGTGCAGCTACCGCGCGGAGCAGCTGGAGCAGGAGATGTCTCAGCACGCGGAGAGGCTGGGCGTGCGCCTCCACTTCTCCCTTGAGGAAGAGCCGCTCGGCACCGCCGGACCCCCTCGCCCTAGCCAGGTCGGTGCGATTGGAAATCACTTCGAACTGTAGTATTATGAGAGATTATCGTTTTCAAGCCATCTGTAATCATTATGTCTGCGTTTTGAATGTTTTGTGTGATGAATGGTACAAAAAACTTGTGTCTATCAAATTTGAGTGGTTTTGATTTTAACTTACTTCCGTTATATATTTTATCCGAATCGATTTCAGGCAGTACCTGGACGGCTTGGACCCCTTCTTCGTCCTCAACAGTGACGTCATCTGCGACTTCCCATTCCAGCAGATGATCGACTTCCACAGAAAGCACGGCAAGGAGGGCACCATCGCCGTCACCAAGGTGCGGGGAAGGAGGGAACCGAGTGATAGTATTGATTAATTTGAGGTGGAGGAGCCGTCTAAATATGGAGTGGTGGTGTTTGACGAGGAGAGCGGCAAGATCGCCGAGTTTGTCGAGAAACCGCAGGTTAGTGGAGAGAGAGAGAGAGAGAGAGAGAGAGAGAGAGAGGAGAGAAAAGCGGAGGGTGAGGGAAGCGGCATATGTTGTAGGAGTACGTGGGCAACAAGATCAACGCGGGCCTGTACGTGTTAGATAGATAGATAGATAGGTTTATTACCGATAACATGGAAAAAAAAAAAAACGCAATTATAAACAAAAAGTGAGCAATACAAACGGCAGGTATAAACGGGGTTTCAATGATATTGAACACGAACATAATCACATAGTATTACATGGAAAAGGAAGTGGGGGGAGAGCTCTCTATAGGTTGCGCAATTTGCTAGGTGGCATGAGATCTAATGTAGAGAGTTGTGATTTGAAGATAGAGGGATCATTGATGGAGATTAGGTCACGAGAAAGCGCATTCCATATTGCGAAGGTTCTGCTTAAAAAAGTGCTGGTACGGCCTGTGTGATCAAATGATGGAACAATTCTAAATTCATGAGAGCCACGAGTACGAGATGGAATAATTGCAAAAAGACCATGATAGTCCAATATAGTTTTCGAGTGGATTACTTTGTGAATGTATGTGACATCATTCAAGAATCGTCTATTTTCGAGAGTTTGAAGATTGAAAAGCTCAAGGCGTTGAGGATATGATAGGCTGCGCCCGATACGCTGACACACACGACGAGTATAATAGCGTTGTATGTTCTCAATTAGGTTTACAGAAGCAACATCAGTAGGGTTCCAGAGCTCAGTGCAATATTCTAATTTACAGCGAAAATAGGTTGTGTATGCGGTGATCAGTAGTGTGGGATTTCGTGTTTTGTATGTCCGAAAAAAATCATTTATAGAATACAGAGTTTGTTGAATTATTTGTTTGAAATGATCACGGAACAATAAGTTATTACTCATGGAGAATACCAAGATCCTTTGCAGAATCTACTGGTTTGAGAGTTGAGTCGTGGACGATATAAGTGTGCTTTGGATTCCGCTTGCCTACATGCAATATTTGAGTTTTCTCAGTGGATATCTGAAGTCCCCATGAAGCTGACCATGCTGCGACTATGTCAATGGCTTTTTGGAAAATAGACTTCGCAGAAGTACTGGTAAAATCAAAAGGAAAGTAAATTTTCAAATCGTCTGCATAAAGCGCATAATAAACGCCATCTGGTAAATTATCAGGAATGTTATCTATGAAAATGTTGAACAGCAAGGGTCCAAGACACGAACCTTGTGGAACGCACAATTAACAGTGCGCGGTGAGGAACGCTTAGATCCAATCATAACAGATTGCTTGCGATTTTTGAGAAATTCAATTATCCAGCCGAGAGCATTACCGCGAATACCGATAGCGTCAAGTTTCTTGAAAAGAAGGTCATGGTTGATGGTATCAAATGCTTTTTTAAAGTCGAAATAGATGCAATCTATTACGGAACCAGATGAAATATGCTTGCACCAATTCATATGACATTCAATTAGTTGTGCATTAGTGGATCGATTTTTGCGGAAAACCAAATTGTTTTTTGGAGAGTAGGTTGTGCTTTTCTAAGTATTTTGTAATCTGCTGAACGCATATTCTTTCCATAACTTTAGAGATGCTACATGTGAGAGAAATCGGTCTGTAGTTGAGACAGATTCACGTGCGCCTTTTTTGAATAATGGTTTCACCCAAGCTTCTTTCCAAATAGATGGGATTTCTCTGACAGACATGGACATTGCAAAAAGAATCGTCAATGGAACCGATATGGAAGTTGCCGTACGTTTCAGAAACACGTTGTTAATACCATCTGGAGAAGTGTTATATTTGGAATCGAGTTTGGAAATGATTTTATGAACTTCGAGAAGGGTAATGTCAATCATATCAAGTGAATGTGGTAGTTTAGGCAAGTCAGCACCAGGTGGTGTGATGGAATCGCGATAAACTGATTCAAAATAGTCAGCAAAGATCTCACATTTGTCCAGCGCATTGTGAATGAAAATATCATCGTGACAAATTGCGCCGATGCCACCATCGGGATGCATTTTATTTCGAACATCACGATAGAAAGCTGATTTATTGCCATTAACGATCAATTAGATTCACGCTTGCAATTCCAAGAAACTATTGCTTTACGTAGGTGTTCAGCCCGTCGATCCTTGACCGCATCACCTCAAGCCCACGTCGATCGAGAAGGAGGTGGGTGGGGGCGGTTTGTACTCGCATGTCTTGTTCTGCTGCATGTTCATTGACTGCCGTGTAGATCTTCCCGTCTATGGCGATGAGCGACAACCTGTTTGCGTTTGTGCTGCCTGGATTCTGGATGGACGTGGGACAGCCCAAGGACTTCCTCACCGGTGCGTGTCTCTTTTCCTTTCTCCTTTTCACTCCCTTTCGCCCATTTTATCCAATTCTCTCATGAAAGCATGTCTGCATGTGTACCGAGATCGAAGCCGTTGTGTTGCAGGCATGTCTCTGTTCCTCCGCCACAAGCGCTCGTCTGCTCCTGCCCAACTGGCGTCCGGAGACTACATCCACGGCAATGTTCTCGTCGATCCACCGCCGAGATCGGCGCCAACTGCAGAATCGGACCCGACGTCGTGAGTTCCAATCGCTTTTTTGTTGTTCGTTTTTCGTTTCTCTGATGATTGTTGATGTTGAGTGTTTAACATTGACTGGTACTCCTAAATTAATAACGTATGATGTCAGTTAATAGTGGTATGATGAAAACAGCATGTTTCGTGAGTTTGATGCATGTGTGTAGGTGATCGGTCCGCGGGTGCGTATCGAGGACGGCGTGTGTCTGCGACAGTGTACCATCCTCTCCGACTCGGTCATCCGGACACACTCATGGGTACGTGAACGAACACACGGCAGGGGGTACAGGTGTCCGCCGTCTATTCGGACAGATTGTATTCAAGTCGTTTTTATTAGAGCAAAGAGAGGCTGTGTGGTGGTTGTAGGTGAAGCAGTCTATCGTCGGTCGCAAGTGCACGATCGGCCGCTGGGTGCGCGCCGAGAAACACGTGTGTGATGGGCGACGATGTGGTGAGTCAGCTGTTTGTTTACTTGTTTGTTTGTTGGTTTATTTTGTTTGTTTGTTTGTTTACTCCCTCTCTCCCAGGTCGTGCACGACGAGTTGTATCTGAACGGCGCTCGCGTGCTGCCGCACAAGGCCATCTCGGCCAACGTGCCCGAGCCGGACATTATCATGTGAGGCCCCGCCCCCGCCAGCCCCGCCCACCCGCTCCTTGATCCGCGCTTCCCTTGTTGCTGTCTGTGATCGGCGTTCGCGCCTGCTTGTTTGTGCGAGGCGAGTGCAATAGTCTCTCCCTTAGTGATGAGTGGCCTTTTGTCAACGCGGTTCGCCTGCCAATTTATTGGTTATTTATTTCTCGCTCCCTCCCTTCTAATAACTGTTCTGACCGAGAATATTGAATGTGTGATGTCTCTCTCTCTCTCTCTCTCTCTCTTTTGGGCCCCGTTTCGCACTCTCTCAGCGTGTGTGATATTTTTTATGAACTTGGTTTTCTGTATGCACTTTGTAATACACAGTTATTTATTTATATAGTTTTACTCGCTTGTAAATTCGTATTTATGAAATATAAAGGCATTCGGATGAGGCCGTGCGCGATTGTTTATGTATGCGAGCCAGTGTCACCGCAATGGGGCGTGTCACCAAAGTACCTTTGTTTATTTTCAACAGCACTGGGTTGATTGGTTGTTTTCTTGTTTACCAGTTTCTTGTTTGTTTGTATGTTTGTTAGTTTGTTTGCAGCCCATGTCGGGTTCGGTGGGCACAGTGGAAGAGGAGGAGGCGTGGCTCGATCTGGACCTCGACATCCACGCCCCCCTTCCCTCACTCGATCTCGACGACGTGCTACGCGATGTCAGTCAAACCGATTTTTTTCCAAATCCAATTTCCACGTTCTGGGGTGTTGGTGATATTATGAATAAGCGGAATTGCGAACATTTTGGGCGTTATGGTAATAACTCATCACATAGCCTGTATGGAATTCGCACCCTGTGATGTATCTACAGGTGGGCGCTCTCGATGTGGCGAGTGTGTTGGAGCCGGCCGACGACGACTCGAGTGTGCTCGGAGGCGGCTGGCCCGCCGGCGCCACGCCCTCACAAGCCCGCCCACATACAAGCTCGACTGCCCGCTGAAGTGGAGCAAGATGCGTGAGTGACGTGGATGTGCTGAAAACATGTGATGAAGTGGTGATATATGTTTGATTTTCAGACTCGATCTGCCACCAGTTGCAGAGTGTGCGTGGGAGGTGCGGTGAGGCGCGCGCGTTGGCCACCCACAGAGACAGACTCGCCGTGGCCACTGCCAGGGGAGCACTCCTCCTCTTCAACACAAAGGTCCGTCCGCACTATGTTTGTCGAAGATGTGGATGTGTGAGAGTGTGATAGTTTCTGGAAGGATATGAGTGTGTGCAGGACGGTCGCGTGGAGCTGTCTGCTGTGGCGAGGAAGGAGGAGGAGTCGGCAGCCTGCACCGCATTTTCTCTCGACGGAAGCCATGTCGCAGTCGGGTACGGCAGGGGCAGGATAAAGGTGCGGGAGCGAGGGAGAGAGAGAGAGAGAGAGAGAGAGAGAGAGAGAGAGAGAAGGGAGAGAGAGAAGGGGGAAAGAAAGGGAGGAATCTCAGAAAAGTAGTGATGATTGGAAGAGGGATGTGTGAGACGGTATTAGAAGACAGAGAGAGAGAGAGAGATAGAGTACAGAACGAGTGAGAAGTTTCAGATTCTGAACGCCCGCTCGGGCGCGGTGACGAATCACACGGAGCAGGCTGTGCAACCGGGCAAGGGAGTGCTACAGATGATGTTCCTATCCAAGTGGGCGGAGCGTGAGAGGGCGTGGCTAATAGAATATGTCTTCCAGCAGCCGGAGTATGCTTGTGCTGGACAGTGGCGGGTCGGTGTATGAACTGCGGTTCGCGAGAAAACTCACAGGGAGGAAGCAGGAACAGGTGCTGTATGTTTAGGGATGGAAAGAGTAGAGTTGATAAAGTGATTATATATTTGATAGTGATTGTTGTGTGTTGAGATCCGATGCGTGTTCTCTGGCTGCAATGGGGAGGTGGTGCACATGCTGCACATCCCACAACACGCACTCCTCGTACTCGTGTCACTCTCAAAGGTACGCTATACTGTGTTGTCAGTCTGTCACTGTCTCCTCCACTCAGGTGCTGCTCGTATCGACTCGCAACGGCGGCTCCGTCCTCTGCGCATTTCCTCTTAAAGGACCACCCTATGCCCCGCCCCTTGTCGACTACTGTGTCAAGGTAGGCGTCCGCTTTTCTCATATCACCACTAGCATCCTTTAAGAAGAGATGTATGAGAATATGCCTTTATAGCCCCAATCGAAGCTCGTGCGGCTGCTGATCGCCCGAGGACAGACAGTGTGTGTGTACTTAGTGGACTGTGCTGTGTTGGGTAAGGATCGAAGGGCGGCGAGACTGGAGAGGACAGTGCAGACAGGCAGCACACTCGTACTGGCAAAATGCCTAGATTGGGATAGGTGAGCGCTCGGTTTATGGAACATCACTCTGTCAACATTATTGATTAGTTTCATCTTGTGTTAGTGTGCTGGTTGTGGACGAGCTGGAGGCGTGTGCGGTGTGGGATCTGCACACCGCCCGCACCCTGCCACTGGAGAAGGAAGACGGGGAGGAGATGAGGATACGCTATGCCACTGCCGACTTCAAGGTGGGCACGGTGTTGTTGTTGTTGTTGTTGTTGTTGTTGTTGTTGTTTACTGTGGTTTGTTCAAAATCAAATCAAATCAAGATGTTTATTCGGATCGGAATCGCAAACATGATTATGATACGAAATAATTCATAAGAACCTAAGATGGTCGAGGTTTTTGCGCCGAATGGAAAGATGTGGTTTGTTGTAGGGTCTTGCCACGGGAGGCGCGGTGAGCGAGGCGATGCGATGCGTGGCGGAGCTGGCTTGCTATCAGGCGGTCGCCAAGGCAGCGGACACGGTGAGCACATTGGGATTCTATATTTGTTCATCTGATTACTTGGATATGAATGTACACGACATATCCTTAGGTATACGTTCTGGGGGAAGATGCGGTGTTCGAGGTGAGTCTGCTGGGGGAGGCGGACCAGCTGGAGAGGATGGCAGAGAGGTGAGGGGAAGAGAGAGAGAGAGGGTGAGAGAGAAAGAGAGAGAGAGAGAGAGAGAAAGATGTTCAGAGGTGACGCCATCTCGGCGGCTCTGTACCTTTGCGATCTGTGCACTGGCAAGACACGCGCCTCTCCAGCCTTTCTCAGCAACGCATCTACTATGGTGGGTGTTATTGATTCTGAGATTTCTCGATAGGTCCCTATTCAGATCCACGACTCTCTAATTTCTCTCCTCGAAGCGACGACAGATGGGATGAAGGGCGGACGAGTGGCTGAGCTGGTAGCACACTATAGGGTGGGTCTCTCTCTCTCTCTCTCTCTCTCTCTCTCTCTCTCTCTCTCTCTTTCTCTCTCTCTTTCTCTCTCTTTCTCTCTCTTTCCCTTTCTCTCTCCAACCTCTCCCTTCCAGCGTCACATCGAGGTTCTGCTCCGGGTGTGCTTCCTTCTCCACCGCCATTCGTTCATCTACGATGTGGCGTATCCTCGCCTGGAGAGGGACGCCCTCTCCAAACAGGCGGCGCTGGAACTGCTCGAGGACTACGTGCTGGATGGAAAGCTGCAGGAGCAGGTGAGAGACAGGAGAGGGAGGGAGGGAGGGAGGGAGAGAGAGGTGTCAATCTGTCCAGTCTCCTCCCCCGTCTCTCGTGTCGGACTACCTGTGTCAGCTGATCGAGGGCGACCGTCTCTCGCAACTCCAGCAGTCTGTCTGCCGCATTCCCATAGAGTGCATCGACCTTCACACCGTACGTTGTTTCAGTCATTTCGTTGTGTTTTGTGTTTTGGGCTCTTGTTTTGCGTCTGACATGTTTCGGAGAGTAGTGTGTTATGATTTTTTTTTCAGTATCCAGTGTTCATATCTGTGTTTGGGTCATTATCGCAACATGTATGTGTTGAGGTGATGTCTACGTGCCGCCAGAACGGTCTCTACGATGGCATCATCTACGTGATGAACAAAGCCCTCCTCGACTATCTCGGACCGCTAGAGGTGATCCTTACACTACTGTTGACTATTTGTATAGTTGATCCACTTTCCTTCATTTTTCTGTGAAAGATTGTTTACTATGTAACTTTCAAATCATCATAATTGTGTTGTCATATTCAGATATAACGATTTCGGATAAACGATTGATTAATTGATTGATAGATTGAGATTGTAACTTTGTGCTGCAGGAGATGCTAGATAAGGCGGCTGGTTGGGTGGAGCAGTCGCTGCTGTCAGATGTGGAGCAGCAACAGGTGAACACACTGATGCTGTACTTGCACTGCTGTCTCGCCGGCAACGCCTATCCCATTGGTGGGTGGAGGAGAAGAAGAAGAAGAAGGAGGAGGAGGGGGAGGGGAGAGAGAGGAACAGTGTACGTGTTTGTATTCCAGGCGAGCTGCCCGACGGCCTGCGCGAAGAAGTGCCGTTGAAGGTAATTTCCATGTTGTATTTGTGAAATATGTTTAGTTAGTTGGTAATTTGAGCATTGTATTCCTGTGTGTCTACAAATCTTGCCTCGCGCTTGAAGTCGGCAGTGGCATAGCGTATCCTCATCTTATCCGTCTACACATCTTGCTTTCTCTCCAAGGTGGTTGGTTGAGGTGTACCGCTGCATCACCTCCCTTCGCGGCAAGGACGGAGTCGCCTCGAGTGAGCAGTACCCCCATCTCAGACTGCTGCTGCGGCTCGATGCACAACAGGTGAGCATCTAGATTGCCTTCTCTCTCATACACGAGACGCCCCCTCTCTCCAGTTCCTTCACATGATCTGTACGTGTGCTGACTCGCGCCTGTTCTCTTCGGACGATGGTCGTCTGCAGCGTCTGTGCGAGGTGGTGTGTCAGCTGGTGTGCGCCAGCCGACAGCCCGAGCAGTGCACCGAGCTGTTGAGGTAATAGTTTATAAGGGGTTTCAAGAACACGTGACATACAATAAAAGGAGATGATAACAAGATGCAACAAAGGCTGAGAGTGGATGTTCAGTTGAGCACTGTGTGCGTTGCAGGTTCCTCTCCCTCCTCGCCGCCACTGCAAGGATACACGCGCCAGTGCAGATGGCACAACAGGTAGTCGTCCTGTGCATCTCCAGTCGTCACTCGCCCTTTCATACAGGCTCATTGCAGGTGATGGAGACTGCGCTGTCGTACTGTCCGCCCGAGGCGTCGCTGGACACGGCTATCGTGGACCTGCTGCGGACGCTGCCGGGCATAGAGGGAGACAAGGTGCTGCGGCTGGCACAGAGACCGCCTATCAGGTGCGCAGAGGGGGGAGAGGGAGAGAGAGAGAGAGAGAGATGAAGAGAGGGGGAGAGGGATGAGTGTGTTGTAGACGTTCTATCTGCTCGTTCCTCTTCACTCAGCAGCGTCGCTTCGTCGATCTCATCCGATGCGCACTGCAGGACACGAGTGATGTGGTGGGTGGGAATGTTGACGCAGTAAGTACTCGATGTGCGTGCATTCAGGATGGTGTGTTCGATTTGATCGGGGAGGTGCTGCGCACTCCCATGTCGGCAGAGGAGAGCGACACACTGACCGAGTATGTGCGCGCGCAGCTCAACGTGAGTCCATATGCCAATCATTCCTGGGCTGTATGGTAGACATGGTCTTACACTGCGTGCATGAACTTGAACATGTTTGTGTCATTGGCGTGCTTTTCAGACTCTGTGCCAGCTGTCGGTGTCTCAGTGTGCCGAACTGGTTCTCGACCACTTTATCATGCATCTGTCAGAGCCGAGGGAGGGCGAAGGAGAGGCATGTCTTCATTTCTTCAACCGTGTTCTCTCAACTGTTCTCTACTCTCGTGTTTCTAGAACGATTTCCGCCGACATGCTCAGCTGATCTGTTGCGCTCTGTCGATCAGGCGGAGAGGGGCGAGAGCACTCTGACAGGAGACGAGAAGAGGGACGAGGAACTGCTGTGCACTGCCCTGCAAGAGAGGCTGCGGGCAGGAGACGACGATGGAAAGATACGAGTGAGCGATTCAAGTCGTTCCACCTCCATCCATTCTCTTTATGTATGTGTGAGTGGAGGGAGTGTTGTAGGAGTGGCTGTGGCACTGGTTGTCTCTCGCTGCCCGCACGGATCGCTGCCTGAATGTGGTGGCGAGCGCCCGTCTCCCACTCTCGTCCGCACTCCTGCTAGAAGCCAGGGGACTGCTCGACAGGGCATTCGACACACTCTTCCAACACATGCGGGAAGGGGGAGAAGGAGGGGGTGAGTGGAGAGCGAGAGAGAGAGAGAGAGAGAGAGAGAGAGAGAGAGAGAGAGACTGTTTCAGTCGACTCTGTCCTGTCGTTCTGTCGCTCTCACTCTGCCGAGGCTCGAGAGCAGCACTGGATGATGCGAGTGTTCCGCGAGGTGGTGGAGCAGTCACAAAGAGGAGAAGGAGGAGAGGGCGAGCATGGCAAGTATTGGTTTCGCTTGAATCGGCGTTGTTAGTGGTTGTTCAACTATACTCGGTTGTGCAGTGTTGCTGTCTCGCCTGTCGTCGCTCACTTCCCGCATTCTGGAGGAGGGCAGCGAACACGCGGCCGAGCTCCTCACACAGCTATGCGCCCTGCCCCACTTCGCAGCGGCCACATACGGGTGCGTCTCCCTCTCTCATCCTTCTCTCCCTCTCTCCTCTCCCGCTCCCCCTCTCCCCCTTCTCTCCCTCTCTCACCCTTTCCCTCTCTCACCCTGCTCCATTTGCAGTGAGCACGGCGTCCTCATCTCGTCGATGCTGTCGTCGTGTCGCTTCGACTCTCACCAGTTGGAGGGTGTTCTGCGTGTGCAGGAGTGCGAGACGTGGGCTGTCCTTTCTGGTCTGTCGACTCTGTCCGCGGCCCGTTCTGCCCGCTGCGTGGCCCCCTGTTGCATCCTGTGTGGAGGAGGCATGGACAGGGCGGCATACGTGCTGGAGTGCGGCCATCTCATGCACATGGAGTGCGACAAGGGAGGCCGCACCTGTCCCTGCCACAGTGCAGACGGCAAGAGCAGACAGGTACTGCCGCCCCGACAGAGACGCAGAGTCGAAAAGAGGAATGTGTTCGAGAAGTGGGACGAGCCGATTGTTCTCGCACCTGCTGCTAGTCGATTCGCGTGACGTCAACCGGATGACGTCGTTCTACATATTGTTCTGTTGTTCAATAGTGCCTGTTTATTCAGAATTGTGATATTATGTTTTGTTTTACTGCCCCTCGCGAAAGATCAGATTCATAATTTATTTTATGCATAGTTTGTATGATAGTATTGTAATAAATATTTGTTTATTGACGAATTGGCCGACCCGACAGTCAAAAGTACATGAGTGAGGGTGGGGGGATAGACGGCTGGGTGACATGGTAGGTAGTGAACGGTGGATTGCTGGCTCGCCTCTCTCTTTCTCCCTCTATATTTTTTCTTTCTCCTTCTCTCCATCTCTCCTTCTCCCTCTCTCTTTCTCCCTCTCCCTTTCTCTCCCTTTCTCCCTCCCTCCCTCCCTCTCTCTTTCTATCTCTCTCTCTCACTCTCTCTCTCTCTCTCTCTCTCTCTCTCTCTCTCTCTCTCTCTTTCTAACCCGCGATGGTTGAGGTTGCGTCTTCGTGCAGTGTGGTTGACGATGACTGCGTGTTGTCGCCGGTGTTCGTCTAGCTTCCGCCACTCGCACACTCACTCCTCCCCTCTCTCTCACGAATACTGGCCCCCCACCACGGGTCCTCTCTTCTCTTATCTCTACTGTTCTCTAGTCCGCTTGCCCCATGCTCGTGAGTAGTCTGTTCTCTGGATCAAAACAAGGGACAAGGCACAAGGCGCATACTCTGTCTCTCTGTCTCTCTGTCTCTCTGTCTCTCTGTCTCTCTGTCTCTCTGTCTCTCTTTCTCTCTTCTCTCTTTCTCTCTTTCTCTCTTTCTCTCTTTCTCTTTCTCTCTTTCTCTCTTTCTCTCTTTCTCTCTTTCTCTCTTTCTCTCTTTCTCTCTTTCTCTCTTTCTCTCTTTCTCTCTTTCTCTCTTTCTCTCTTTCTCTCTTTCTCTCTTTCTCTCTTTCTCTCTTTCTCTCTTTCTCTCTTTCTCTTTCTCTCTTTCTCTCTTTCTCTCTCTTTCTCTCTTTCTCTCTTTCTCTCTTTCTTCTCTCTCTTTCCTCTCTTCTCTCTTTCTCTCTTTCTCTCTTTCTCTCTTTCTCTCTTTCTCTCTTTCTCTCTTTCTCTCTTTCTCTCTTTCTCTCTTTCTCTCTTTCTCTCTTTCTCTCTTTCTCTCTTTCTCTTCTTTTCTCTCTTTCTCTCTTTCTCTCTTTCTCTCTTTCTCTCTTTCTCTCTTTCTCTCTAGTGAGAGAAAGGGGGAGAAGGGGGAGAGTAACACGGGGAGAATAATTGTTGCTAGCTGAATCTCGATTGGTGTCTACTGGTACTCTGGCCGAAGAAGAAAGAATCGTGCGACGAGAAGACGAGAAGACTGCATCCGATATACGGAAGCAACTGGTAGAGGATGGCACGAGAAGACCCGCACGAATAGACGATCGTCATGGATCCAACAAGACTTGCAGCCTAAACCCATCTACGAAGTGACCGGGGTTTATCGAAGCTCTGACACAATACTAGAAGTCAATCAATATTCAGTTCATGAACCCGTAGACGAGGGCTATTATGGCGGGAATTGCGTGGGCGGATGGAGAAGAGGGGGAAGAGGCGATCACTTGCTCAATCCACGGGACGTAGGCCGACACCCGAGTGTACACACCTGCAATATACCTTTCCCTTATACGTACCTGGGATACGGTTCCCTCTCACCTGGATACGTTTTCTGATCGATGAGTCCGCTTCCGTCAGCTCCGTACGAAGTGATGCCCACTTGATAGTAGGTGTCACCGTATAGCGCCATCAGAGGACCGCCACTGTCGCCCTAATTTCAGGTATAGTACCGTTTACAAAAATGAAAGTAATATAGTAGTTTACCGGCGCAGTGCCATGGGCGTACGATCCAGCGCAGATCTGCTTACTGCCTATTGAATACTAGTGGTTCGAAAGTAGATCCCATTGTTTTCTGAAGAGTAAATGAAACATGTAACATTCAAAACAGAAAGGACAAATACTAACTGGCACTGCTGGCGCGGTATGATGGGCATCTCCGTTTCGAGAAGGACGTCGGATGGGGAGAGCGACACAGTGAAGAACGTTTGGGAATCTGAACAAGTTCATGATTTCAAAGACATGAATACAGAAAACGCGTACCTATATGTAGTCCGAATCCGGTGGCGACTACTGTCGGGGCAGCTGAGAGCACATCGCTGTCGTCTCTCCGAAGACACACTGCCTGCACTCGAGGAGAGAAACGGATGGAGGACACGGTCTAGAACACGCTGTCAACTTTCACTATCCCATATCAATCATTTTAAAACAATAAGTTCAATTCACCTTTACGAGTGCAATATCGTGGTGTATGGTGTGCATGGAGAAGCGTGGATGGACAACTGTCATCGCAATTTCCAGTGTCCTCTCGTAGTCATCGATCGAAGAGACACCAACCCGGACGAATGCGCGAGAGATGTTCGAGCTGAATTCTAGCATTACGGAATGCTTCTCTAACCGTCTGTCTAACTGCCAGTGTCACTCACATGATGCAGTGTCCGGCAGTCAGCAGCCATCTCTCGTCCAGAATCGTCGCCCCGCACATCATTCCTATACAACATAACACCATAACATAATTGTTCATGTCTCACCATAACCCTCGCTGTTGAATGTGTATAGCAGCGCCTGCGCGGGCCATCGCGCGTCGTCAGCCACTCGCCCGCCGATCACTCGCACTCGCGCGCGACCAGTCGCGGACGCGCGATTCGCGTCAAGCGACGACTCGCAGAAATTGAGGGCGAGTGAGGTGGAAAGTGGAATGAGTAATAGGAAAAGGGCGTCTCGCATGGCTGCGGCCGGGCGAGTGACCGTCGTATCTTATCGACAATCCAAAATCCAAACACAGATAAAGGGGTAGTTGGCCACAAGACACAACAAAGCACATGGTATGATGCCCAAGTTACCGGTAGTAACCCCATGAAACATCACAAACAAAATGTATCTGGAATGCAAAGCGTTTATTATTACGATGTTCAAGCACTCGGGGGTACTGTAGTTTATAGCCACTTCCACTTCCGGTATGGGTTGCGGGGCGCTTCGACAGCCTCGTCGACCGAGTACGATGGCTGCTGGGGCTCGGGCGAGTAGGCGGGAGGGGCAGACGCAGCCACGTAGGGCTGAGTGGCGGGCGGCGGACGGGCCACGCCCGCAGATCGCTCCGGACACTTGCAGTACTGGCCATCCGGGCCGGGAAGACCTGCAAGGAGGCGATGAGAGAGAGAGACAGAGAGACAGAGAGACAGAGAGAGATAGAGATAGAGAGAGAGAGAGGCCTACCGGGAGTTCCGATGAGTCCGGGGTGTCCGGGCTCTCCCTGCTGTCCGGGCATGCCCATGGGCCCCGCAGCTCCCATCTCCCCGTCCTGTCCCCTCTGCCCGTCTTGTCCCGGGTATCCCTCGGGTCCCTTCTGTCCGGCCGGTCCCACCTCTCCCTTCGGTCCCTGCGGACCCTTCTCGCCGCGGGTGCCGTCGCGTCCTGGCGGTCCCTGCTCTCCCACCTTTCCGGACTTTCCGGGCTCTCCGGGGATTCCGGGGTTTCCGGGGTAGCCTTCCCGTCCGGTCTCTCCGGGACGTCCGGGGTTGCCGGGTCCGCCCATCTGTCCAGCGGGTCCGGGTTCTCCGGGGGAGCCGGGCAGTCCGCGGGGTCCATGGGGGCACACTCGACAGCCCTGGTTCGGGTCAATCGTGACGGGAGGCGCAATTCCTGCCAGTCCAGGCGATCCGGGGGCTCCGTTCGATCCAGCCTCACCGTCCAGACCCTATAAAGAATTACGTTCACATTGAGTAATGCATGATGATTAGGTTTGTGTTCGAGGAGGTGCGACATCGTTCCACCCTCGCGCACACTCCTTCTTCGGGTATGGAGGGGGGAACCGGTCTGCGGCGCGCGGCCACGCTCACTCTACGACAGAGGACGCGCGTATCGACCACCGATTAGTGCCACTCTCACACTGATCCTCTCTCACTTTCACGTCTTTCCACCCACCGGCTTTCCGGGAGCTCCGGGCGGTCCGGGCGGGCAAGAGTTGTGCGCGTTGCAGTCTGAAATAGAAATAATGTATAACGCGTTGATTGCACAGTGAATCAGAAGATGATGAAGTTGAGATATGAATAGAGACGTTACTGACTGCAGGTGGGCTGCGAGTGAGCCTCGACGAACTGGTCCTCCTTGGCGTAGGCGGTGTGGAGTGCGTAGGTCTTCTTGGGCTGCTCTCCATCATATGTCTGCCTCCTCTGTCTGCCACTGCCCCGCTGCTTCACCAGCTCCCCCCACGTCACATCAGCCATCACTCGGAACTCCTCCGAATCCACACGCAGCTGCAAGGTATACGGTAGGTGTACGGTAGTGAGAAAGGAGTACGGGGGATATACCTGATCATTGATGCCGTTGATCTTCATGACAAGTGCAGGTAAGTATAGCATAGTGAGTGCGAGGGATCCGATGGAAACGGCACAGGCCAGAAGGCCCGCCGAGTGAGCCGACAACATCGCCTGCAAAGAGGGAATCACATATTGTCGACAGGAACATCTAATAAAAACATGATGCATGAAATAGCAAAATATACTACACAAACACAGTGATGGTACAGGAGCAATGCACAAAGTCGTTCACCAGTAAATAGGCAGTAAACACGCTGTGCGAATGGTGGGAGTGGATTAGTCGCTTTCCGGCGGCTGGTCTTTTATAGACGGCGAGGGGCGGGGAGAGAGAGAAAGAAGGAGGAGGAAGGAATGCGCGGACGGAATAGCGAGTCGAGTAGACATACCTAGGAGGGATACCGGTCGGAGGAAGGGAGAGAGAGGGAGAAAGAGAAAGAGAGAGAGAGAGAGAGAGAGGGAGAGAGAGAGAGAGGGACAAGAAACGGCCGAGTGCGTTCCACCCATGCTGCCGTCTGCGTGAGTGCGTGAGTGTGATAATCTAGTGCAGACTTTTTATAGCCTGTGTTCTCTGTATGGATCAAACATCTCATACCGCAGGTTCATCTTCAGTTAGAAACACACTACAGACTTTACACTTGTTGTCACAAGATATTGAAGCTTCAAGACGCTACTGATTCATGTGAAGTTAGTAAATCAGTTTTATGGTTATCAGGTATAAGCGTATCACAATTTTTGACTGGTTCGATGACTCGATGACTAATCTTTCCAGTAGTTTCCCCACTGTTTCGTCACTGCTTTCTCTTTCTCTTTCCATATCCTCGATCCGATCTTTTGTTATTCCACACAACAGTCACAAAAACCAAAGACAGCAAACTAGAAACACTCTCTGCGAACAGGGAAACAAGTGCCTCCATATACATTTGTCATCTATAGGTATGTGAAGAATGTTGTTTGTGAATTCAGTTTAGTAAACTTGATGTGCACCCAAAACATGCAAACAACGTCATGTACGTCATGTGCAAGCTTAAGTTCATCTTACATATTATTTCGGAGTTGGGAGAGCGTGAGAGACAGAAAGAGAGAAAGAAAGCGAAAAGAAACAGAAAGATAAAGAGATAGTTTTGTTTTATTTAAATCTACTGCTGCAAAATGTAAACAAGGGCGTTCAAATCGAATGATGTTTATTGACCAGTATTCTATAGCTACGGAGCAAAGGTGTGTGTGTGTGTGTGGGAAGCGGGGGCGCGGTCACTGCTGGAGTGCGAATGCGTGACAGTAGTGGTCTCCCTTGCGGGCTCCGCACAGTTCAGTGTCCGGTCGGACTGCGTACGAGAAGGGATGGGAGGAGCAGACGACCACGAACCGCTCTCCCTCCCTCTCCAGGCGGGACGAGATCGCCACTCGCGACAGGTCGGCAGTCGACGACATGTTCTGAAACACAACCTCTATAATGTAAAGTAACATCACAAACATTGGGCCTCACTTGTTTGCTGAGTTACTCGTTATGATTAGGTTATCCGTTATCAAAGCCGATCACCCACATCCAGCATGATCCGCTTGAGGTCGGGGCTGTTGCAGAGGATGTCGACGTCCTTGCCCGCAATGTTGTGGAACTCCGGGTACTCGGAGGTGGACCTGGAGGAGGTGGTGAGAGAGGAAGAGAGACAGAGAGAGAGAGAGAGAGAGAGAGAGAGAGAGTTGTCACATACCTCTTCCTCCTTCCGCACTCGCACCCGCCGCCGCAGCCTCCGCCGCCGCCTCCGAAGAGTCCCGCACACGCGGAGCAGGCGGACACGAGAGCCAGGAGCAGCAGACACTGGAGGGGGGACATGGAGGAGGAGGAGCAGTGGAGCAGTGGAGAAGTGCATGTCTCTCCTCCGTCTCCTCCCCCTTTTATACTCGTCCTTTCCGCGCATCTCGACCAATTAACGTTTGATCCTCAATCATTGACCGGCATCTGCGCGCTCTCGATTCCCCGCACTCTCTCACCTTCTCGAGCCTCTGTTGTGAGGATCGCGAAACCTGTCAGATAGAGAGCGAGAGTTGTGTCGTCTTTTCAGGATTCGTCTAATCGCGCCGCGTTTGATAGACCCGTTATTGGTCGCAAGAAAGCATCCAGGAAGAAATGACATATAGGTGACCCCGTTTCTCAATTCTCTCTATTGAGGGCTAATCATTTTGGACGTAAGAGCCGATTCGTAGGCGACCTCGCGGAAAGAAGAAACCGTTTCATTGAGCCGACGAGGAGAGAGATAGAGATAGAGAGAGAGAGAGAGAGAGAGAGAGAGAGATTGAACGCGTATGCTCATTTGCCACACAATGCGATTTGTGTGGTGACGTCGAGATAAGGCGAGTTCTTATCTCGCTGCGCTCTCGCATCGATCCGATGCGCAGTGAGACTTTGAGAGCACCAGTTGGAAAACCAGTCGAGAACCAAGTCGAGAACCATGTACCACCAGCTGCCGGCGATCATTCTGGAGGATCTGGCGGAGAGTGACGAGGAGGAGGGGGAGGAGGAGGAGGTGGATAGCCTCGAGTCCTGCCCAGTATCGCGTGAGTCGATTTTCCGTTTTCCGAACCATTGAACCACTTTGTTGTAATCATCTTTATGTTTACATTTTCGATAGCCTGTGCACGAAATTTTGGGTAACATCTTCGCTCTCTTTGCGCTGTATGTATGATTCGAGTGTTCCACTTCCACCAGTTGCAGTTGAATGGGCTTTTCTCGATTTCAGTCCGCCCCAATCTCTCGCCCGTCCCCTCGCAAGCCTCGTTCGGAGGAGACTTCGCACATGGACAGTTCGATGACAGATTCATGAGCACCATGGTTAAAATAGGTTCGGCGTTTCTCTCTCTTTCTCTCCCCTCTCTTACTCTCAATTTACCATCCAGCCCGTCTCTCCAAGGGTCGTTCGCGGTTCGGCAAGGTCTACAAGTTCCTCCACAAAACCACTATGAAGTGAGAAATGACTGTGTTTTTGTATTGTTAAAATCAATAACAACCGTTCGAAGGGAGTACACGGTGGCTAAGATGAAGCTGGACTGCTTCGAGACATGGAGCACACAAGAGAGGGAGAAGGTTGGCACATTATATTTTGTTAACGAGCTTACGAAACGTATACCTGTCCTCGAAACGTATAACGTCTACCTGTCCGGTTCAGAAGCTGCGCGAGTTCTGTGGGGAGCTGGAGTTCTTCCACTCGCTGAAACACGACCGTATTGCCCGCTTCTACGGCTACTTCATGGACACTGAGAGAATATTTCTGATGAGGACATTCGTGCCACAGGGATCAGTCAGTACTTTTCTTTATAATTACATTTTACAAGAAAGTAAGACCGACGTACGTCTTCAGGTAGAGGACCGTGTCACCTCATCCGGTCCCCTCTCCGAGGCGACTGTGTCGCGGTTCACTCGACACGCGGCCGAAGCACTCCACTTCCTACACAACCTACAGCCACCTGTCATACACAAGAACCTGCAAGGTTGGTTTCAGCATGAACTTCCAACACCCTTTTTTATGAACAGCTTCGAATCTGCTGATCACTCTATCGGATGAGATTCGACTGGCAGACCTCGGAGTGAGCACGGATCTCGGGATGGATCTGTTCGAGGAAGAGGAAGAGGAAGAGGGTGAGGGAGGGAACGGGGAAGGTGGAATGAGAGATAGAGGGAAGGAGAGAGATAGAGAGAGAGAGAGGGGGGGAGAGAGGAGAGAGAAAGACAGAGGGAGGGAGAGTGTGAGAAGGAGAGAGAGAGAAAGAACCCCCACAGACGCGCCCGCCTCCCACTATCGCCGCTCCCTTCTACATGCTGCGCCCGAGTTGCTACCATTCATGGACGATCCCAATGCATACACGGACAAGACCGATACGTGGTCAGCCATCTCTCTCCTTCTCCCTCCTTCTCTCCTCTCTCTCTCTCTCTCTCTCTCCCCTCACCCTCTCTCCCTCGCAGGGCCCTCGGCTGTGTCGTCGTCTTCATGCTGACTGGAGCGTGTCCCCACGAGAAGGACTTCACTCTCCTCAACGATCACGAACTGTACAAGGTACACGTCATTGATGTATAATATAACATTTTTTTATGGGTTTATGGATTTTATGGATTTTATGGATGTATGGATTATATGGAAGTGATCACAATTTTTAGGCGCTTGTCGACCTGAACTGTTCGACAGACAGACGGCTAACGTACGATGGAAAGGCGAGTTCGACATGACGTCATACTAATTGAAAAAAAGTTCAGATCATCGTTCCTTCGAGCAGCGAGAAAATGCGGCAGCTGATCGAGCGGCAACTGCAGTTCGAGTGCGACGAGAGATGCACTGCTAGCGAGGTAGTTCTCTCTCTCTCTCTCTCTCTCTCTCTCTCTCTCTCTCGCTCTCTCCCGCTCTCTCCCGCTCTCCCGCTCTCTCCCTCCTTCCTCTCTCTCTCTCTCTGTCTCCCTGTCTCTGTCTTTCTCTCGCTCTTTCTCGCTCTCTCTCGCTCGCTCGCTCGCTCGCTCGCTCTCTCTCTCTCTCTCTCTCTCTCTCTCTCTCTCTCTCTCTCTCTATCGCTCTCACTCTCTCTCGCGCTCTCTCTCTCCTTCCTCTCCCTCTCTCTCTCTCTCTCTCTCTCTCTCTCTCCCTCTCTCTCCTTCTCTCCCCCCTCTCCCCCTCTCTCTCCCTCTCTCTCACCACCCTCCTTTCAGCTGCTCGACCTCCCCGCCCTTGCCGTCCCTTCCCCTCGCGACTCCTCCCCCTCCCTCTCCTCCCAGATCGCCTTCCGCAAGTTCAGCCCGTCTCTCTCGGAGACCACGGCCATCGTGCAAGACGCCCTTCCCAATGGGTAGCATTCATCACAATACTTCTTCTGCATAGTGTTTCTCTTCCAGTTCCACCGTCTCCCGCCCGAAAGAGGCCGCAGAGTCGAGGGTTCTCTTGGATGAAAAAGAAGAGAAGAAAAAGGAGAAGGAGCAGCGACCTTCCGAGATCCTGCCCTACCTCCGATGGATCGGCTCGCGAATCCTCATCTTCAGCGGGCTCATGCTGAAGGTGGGGGGCGTGGTCAGAGGGGTCGTGGCTTGACAGGGCAAAGCTTTCAGTGGATGTGCATGGTGTTCATGGCAGCGGGTTCTCTGTTCCTTCTCGCATTCTCGGTGCTATTCTCTATCTACCTCATCTATAATGGAATCGGAGTCGTGTGCCAGTGCCAACTCAACGAAGGTAGGGAGAGAGAGAGAGAGAGAGAGGGGGAGGGAGGGGAGAGAGAGGGAGAGAGAGGGGGAGGGAGAGGGGGAGAGGGAGAGAGAGGAGGGGAGAGAGAGGGAGAGAGAGGGAGAGAAATTAGTCTTTCAGGTTTCATCGTGTTGATCGCTCTGATTCTCCTCCCTATTCTCATTCTACTCACTACTCTTTGCTGCAATAATTCGTGTGAGAAATACAGGCAAGCAGTGGAGGATGGGACTGTCGACTCCAGCAGGTAGGATAGAGGGGGCGTGGCCAGAATGGGCGGAGCTCGAGGGGCATTCCAGATTCGTCTATCCTCAACCCGACGATGATGTGGTGCTGTGTGGAATTATCGTGGTCGACGGCGCGAAAAGAGTCTCCAAACACAGCATACGCAGGAAGATGAATACTGTGAGTTCCCTTCTTCTCTCCCTCTTCCTCCCTCCATCCCTCCCTCTCTCTTTCTCTCTCTCCCTCCCTCCCTCTCTCTCTCTTTCTCTCTCTCTCTCTCTCTCCTTCCCTCTCTCTTATCTCCTCGTTCAGCCCTCCGAGGACCCCACAGCTGCCGAGAACCTCCCCCGAGGAAAGTTCGTGCGCGGAGTGGCTAGACTCGCATAGATGCTGTGTTTTGAATGAACTTTTCAACTTTTTATGCCAGTCTATTCAAAAATATTAATTCGTCAGTCGCGGAAAAGTAAACCGGTCTTCTTTCGGATAAGTGTCTACCCTCCACATCTTCGATGATGGCCTTTCGATTGCGACAGGACCTGAAGTAACATAAGTAACAGACAAGTCGCACATCGCTCACATGATCCACGTGCACAGGTGTTTGATCGGCAGGTATACTATGTACAGCAGTGCCATGTGGGGAGGCGACCAAGGACGCTGCTCGTAGTCCACAGTACGCGTGTACACCTGCAATCACCTCTTGTTTCTCCTGACACATTTCCTATTCTTTTCCACTGTTGTATTTATAATCTTCCTGTGGAACAGCACACTTCCAATAGCGTGTGTACGTACAATGGGTGGGCAAATCAGTTGCCGCAAGAGCGCAAGAGTAAGAGAGTGCGAGGTCGCTAGAAATCCATCGATATCACGCGAATAAATTTAAATTCGAGTGTTTTTTTCCAAATGAGGGATGGACGCGCGGATTGGTGACGGAACTCTACATTGCCTGGACTGTACATGGAACAAGGTCAGTACTGGAATCACAAATAACCTTGTAGCACCAGTGGAAGTCGGCGTTTTGCTGCACCATCTCGTAGGTTGTACTGAAACGAGACAAAACATGCAAACAAATTCGAAGAAGAGTAGTGATCACGAACTGACGTGATGAAAGCAGTGGAGAGATTGATGACGAGAAGAGATGTGACCATGATGTACGCGAAGAGAAGGATGGGTACGGTAGTCTGTTTCAGGAAACAGCTGAGGGAAGTGTGCGTGATGTGAGTGAAGTTGAGAGGATTGCTCTCGCAGATGCTCATCACTTCCCCTACAATGACGTCATCATCATCATACCCACTGTCCAAACAATCTCACCGCTCTTGTATTTATCCTCAGGTTCTCCAAATATTTCAAAGGCACCGGTTTGAAAAATTTTCCACGGCAAACTGAAAGTGACGTATGCAAGTCAGTTCGAGACGCAAATAACGACGCAAGCGCACCTTGACAACGGTCCGTCATAGTTGGATAGTGATATGATACAGACGGCGTATGAAACCCAAAACACGAGTAGAACGAACATGAATGAACCAAGAGTGGAACACTGAAAATTGTGAGATCAGAGAAAACACGCATAATTATGAGCTTGCCGTTTTCTTGAGCATGACGATTACAGATCCGAGGAATCGATCAGTGGCCAGCCAGCCTAGGAGGCGGAGAGAAGAAAACAGGAAGCACACGTACACTAGCACAGAACGCACGTGCGGAAAGATCACCCTGAAAACAACTGTTTCCTGTTTATTTATTTGTTACAGTGTTATTTTTTAGAGGTGAGCAGTTTCATAATATAACTGACCATAATATGAACGTGGACTCGATGTGGAGCGAGAGAAGGATGCACATGGCTTCGGATAGAATGAATGCGAATGAGATGTAGGCTTGTATACTATCTGCGGGCCGCTTCGCTGTATACAGCGTGAAACTGTAGCTCTGAAATCTTGAGAATAATCCTGAAATCTAGAAAGAAAAAAATAAAAAAGTTTTTGGTACATTTTCAAATTAAAATGCTCTTTTGCAAAAACACATTTATTTCGCAGTTTCACTCACCTCTCTACATATTCCCAGGAACAGTTCGATAATGAGTGAAAGGTGGTAGAAGTATGAGAGGAATTCTATGAGGTTGCAGTCATAGTATTTGTAATACGACTGGACAGTCTGATTGACACAGACGTGCTCGGGGAAGTGAGTCTCATCGAGCACTCCATTCGCATTCGCCATCGCACACTTCCACGCAGTGGGCTGCAGGAAGGAAGTGAGAGAGAAAGGAGAGAGAGAGAGAGAGAAAGAGAAAGAGAGAGAGAGAAGTGATGGAGAGAGAAAGTGAGAGAGGGGATGTATGAGTAAATACCCCTGGTGGATGCACTGTGTTAAGTAGCTCGAATCCAAGAATAGTAGCGAAAGACAAGTGGAACGCCTGAAATACACACTGTAAAACTGTTTAAAAATTCGAAATGGAGCTGCGTACCTGATGGAAGACGTACTTGCTCCTGGTAGACGTCAGCCACGGCAGTCTCTCCCATCCTCCCTCCATCTTCCAACCCTCGTTGATCATGTCCTGGCAACACTTCTCCGACACGAACTTCTGCAACAATTCATCACTTACTAGTTCGAAATTCTAGTACAAACCATAGCCTTGCCCAGCACTGCCAGCCTGAGAAGTGTGACATGTTGGCCTCCGTTGGCTGATATGAGATGGGTAGAGCGAAGGAGGGAGCGAGTATCCTCTCTATCACGCAAGTACAAAGCACGCACGCGCTGGCAACACCACACGTCAACGCCACTAGAGAGAAGGTTAGAGAGAGAGAGAGAGAGCGAGAGAGAGAGAGGGAGGGAGAGGGAGAGAGAGAGACGCACCTCTTGAAGGCTAGATACTCGTCGGCAACTTGCAGCTCTTCTTTCTTCTTCAGGAACTTCCGGAGTAGCTGTGAGATATAGACTACCAATAGGCCGCCGAACAGCGCGAGCTGCTTGTTCGGTCTCTTTTCCAGGTCAGCTAGCCCTTTTTTCACTTTTGAAACTCTAAAGTGTTTCATGGTTTCAATATCACACTCGCTGACTTACTTTCTAAAACGCCCAGCAGACGATTTTCCTGAGATCTTCATCCGGAAGATCTTCTAGTTTGCATCCAAGAACATCTCCCAGAACTGAAATAAAAATGTTTTTGATTTTTATTTAAAAAAAAAGGTACACCTTCCGGACAATTTACGGATTCCAAAATGTTCTTTCCGAAGAAAGCCGGATCGGTTTTCGCAGAAGTCCATTCAAAATTAGACAGGAACTTGGACTGAAAACTAACATTGTATTTTTGTTATGAAAGTAAAAGGTTTACCTCAGTTTCTAGTTTTTGAAATAATGTAGCAGGATCGGTGGGCGAATCTGCCATGGCAAACAATACTCTTATCACAAGCTCGATGCAGTTTTATCACTGAATTGGCAGATAACATAAACGCGGATTTTTTACAATTGCGAAATACGATATTTCATCAGACAATTTTGATGTTCTTCTTCTGTTTCTCGACCACAGCCTTGAGCCTTCTTCGGTTCAAGTGGCGCATGATCTGCTGCCGTCTGACGAAGTGTATGGTGTCCTCCTCCTGCTCCTGCTTCTCCAACTCCGCCTGCTCCTCCTCCCCCTTCTCCACGTCGTAAACCAGCTCCTCCGGATTCTCAGATTCCTCGATCTCTTCGATCTGAAAGCACTTCGCATGCATAATCCATCTCCCCCCACTCACGAATGCGATGTGGCTGTCGGTGCCGGTCCTTGCCTTGAATGCCTTTTTGTTGATCGATGAGTCACTTCCGGCCCCCGCGAGAGAAGACGCAGCCGCACTCGCGCGTCGAAGCCCGTACGGCTAAAACACATCGATAATTCGATGACAACGTGTTTTCGGAAGTTTCCCCATGTGTCGTTGATTGTCAGCTCACCCGCAAGAAGTTACTGGTGCCCGCGCTGATGGAAGGGGTTTGCGATGGCCGACGCAGCTTGCCGTACCTCCGGCCACCGCCGCGTGCTCCGCCCTCACTAGCCCCGCCCCTCTCGACTCCGCTCATTGCGGAGCTCGGATGGTCGAATTCGTGGGCGACCGAGAGCACACTGCCCTCGTCGTTCGATGCACTCAAACAAAAATGCTCCGAATATGAAGGTTTTTTTCAGAAAACATATAGAGCTTGTAACCAAAATTGATCGAATGACATTAAATGTACAAAGTTAAGAGTTAAGAATAGGAATCGTGTTATATAAATAAGAAATACGATATAGTGTTTCGCTCACCCTCTGAATGCTTGCGCTCTGTTGATGGAAATCTGGCCAATCGTCGGTTTCGTGTCACTTTTGATGACGTTGTAAGAATTGATATCACGACGACAAAGACTCTGGAATCTCTCTCTATCTCTCCCTCTCTCCTCTCTCCCTTCTTCACCTTGAAGAACAGGTAGGGCACGTAGATGATGTTGTAGAATATGGAGAAGGGAGCCGGAATCCAGCTCCTTTCTTCGAATTCCACTGTGCGAATGAACATCTTGTATCTCCAGTGCACTGATGCGTTTCGCTGCACATCCTCGTATGTTGTACTAGAATTTTGGAAGGATATGATGACGTCATTTTGGAAATTTGGAATACTGTATGTAGTTACATTTGTAATTTGTATCATTACAAATATCATTGCTGGGATTACAGTATAATCAGAAATTAGAGAAGGCAAAAAATTAGAGAGGACAACTCACGTGATAAATGCAGTGGTGAGATTGACAACTAGGAGGGAGGCGACCATGAGATAGGTGAAGAGTACGAGGGGGATCATGGTCTGTTTGAAGAAACACTGCACCGATGCATCGGTGATGGAAGAAAAGTCGAAAGGAGAGTACTCGCACTCATTCACAACCTCCCCTGGAATACACCTCGATCTCGTTTCTAATTCACTTCCTTACCTGATTTCAACTCATCCGCCGGCTCTCCGAAAATCTCGAACGCTCCATTGCGGAACAGATGCCACGGCAGACTGAAATGTAATTATATGTAACAGTTCATGAGTAATGAAATATACCTGCTGAGTGGCTGCTTGTATCCTGAGAGTGAGAGCACACAGACTGCGTATGTGAACCAGAACGCAACAAAGACAAGCATGAACGAGAGAAGAGTGTAAATCTGGAACTCTGTTCGGTTTCTATAAACTGTGAGAAACTCACCGTCTTCTTGATCATCAATATCACCGCGCCCAGGAAATGGTCCACGGAGAGAACCTGTAACAGTCGGCCCCGCCCCTCCAAACTCCGCCCACCTTGAGCAACCTGACAGACGCGAAGACAAAGGAGACGTAGAAGAGAAAATCAGCAATGGGGGCGACGAGAGATCTGAAAGTGGAAAATTGAAGTACATAGTATATAATAGTATCTCTAGTTGCTTGCCTCGCTAGTGGATTTGTGATGACGAATGCGATGAGAGAAGAGAGTATCATACATGCAGACAGAACAGCTTGGAACGTGTCCGTCGACCGCCGAGACACATACCGCTTCACACCCTGTATTTTTTTTAATTTTCATTATGGTTCAATAGTAAATAGTACGGTGACACAAGCTGTACTCGCCATTTCCAGTGCGCCTCGTATCATCTCTAGGAGAAAGGAGAACTGCCAGAAGACAAGGGCGATCTCCTTGTAGAAGTATTCGATGCCTATCTGACGGGAAAACAATGAAAATGTAAACATACAAACCGATAACCTTGAGTGATCGCCGATTCATTGTCAGCAGAACGTAGGTGAACAGAATAACGTAGAGAATGTGGAAGATCTGAAACACGTCGTGGGCGGTGTTTGGAGGGGCGGTGCCTACCAGGTGCCAACCGTACTTGGCGCACGGTGAGGTGTAGAAGTTCCAGGCATTGATGAAACGTCTGCGTTGTTTGTGATAGAAATACTTGACAGGCTCCTGTTTCTTCTTCATTTTGTTTTCTTTGAAACTACCTGAAACCTTGATTTGTAAAAAAAAAGTTTGAAAAAAGTAGAAAGCTTCACATTTTTTGTTGAAATCCAGCAAATTCGAGCGCGCAAAGCGAACCCAGTGAGTGAGAAAGAAGAGGGGGCAGATGAAATGAAGGAAGAAGGCGAGCGAGGAACAGCGAAAGCCTGGCATCCATCTGGAACTAGGAGTAAACAACAACAACAACAACAACAACAACAACAACAACAACAACAACAACAACAACAACTCGGACCTCTCGCGGACAACGTCTTGACAGCACTTCTCGGAGAGGAAGTGCTTGGCCTTCCCTCTCGCTGCCAGATCGAGGAGCATCATCGGACGGGGTGTGGACGAGGAAGCGATCTTGCCTGGGCAGCCCTCTATCTCTCTCTCTCTCTCTCTCTCTCTCTCCCTCCTTCACTCTCTCTCACACTCTCTCTCACACTCTCTCTCTCTCTCACTCACTGTGATAGTCTATGGTGAGTGCGTGTAGTGTAGTCCTCTCGTCTGCCTGGTGACAAGCGTGGAGCAGGTTCTTGCATCGCTTGTCGTAGTCCCTAGGAGAGCGAGAGAGGGATAGAGAGAGAGAGAGAGAGAGATCCACTCACTCTCTGATCTTGTCATAGTCTTCGGCCAACTGCGTCTCGTGCTCTCCTTCGAAGAACTGCTTCATTTTTCTTGAAAGCAGTTTGAAACATAATCAAACTAATCAGATTAGCAAACCTGCATATGAAGACGACCATGAGACCAGCAAAGAAGGGATACTCGCATTTGAGACACTCTTCCCGGAGCTGCTTCACCCTAGATGCCGATGTGAGAGAAAGGGGGAAGGAGAGAAAGAGGGGAGAGAGAGAGAAAGAGGGAGAGAGGGATATATAGAGAAAGGGAGAGCGAAAGAGAGAGAGAGAGAGAGAGAGAGAGAGAGAGAGAGCGACTCACTTTCGATAATACGCGAGAGCGATCACCTTTACCAGTGACCAGCTGTTGAGTGTTTCCAGTTCGCACTCCAGAATATCGCACAAATCTGTGCTTTTGCCAAGTTTATTGATGTACTGTACAAGTAAGGTGACTCACGTTCATTGACCCGTTGCTGAATCACCGCTCCGTACATTTCCTTCCGAGTGTCCTCGGCAATCCATCCATAGCTCGACAGAAACTTGTCCTAATCCAGTAGTTTTGTAGGACAAACCAACAAAGAGTACTCACTTCTTTCTCGAGCTCCTGAAACAAGTTGGAGATCTGGTCGAAGATGGCGGGTTGTTTTCGCTCGGCGTTCATCGCATGCAACACCCGACACCTACTACTGATAGCTGGCAGCACTCTTTTCGATCGATGCACCGGTGTCGGTACGAATCTGTTATCAGTAGAGAGATCGATTATTGATAGCAAAGAGTGCTCACTTCCCATCTGCACAAAGGCACTTCTGCACAACCACAATTGAACCAATGAAAAACAACATGAGAAACTGAGACACTGTGACACCGTGGAAGATTTTTTCTGCCAATCACAGTAATATTAGCATATTCGAATCGTTTCAGCGAGGGGATATGTGAGACACATCGGGGACAAGCAGAAGCAGGGGGGGGGGGTGCGCGCCTGATTCGTACCATCCATAGTTGTACTTATCATGTTGCTTTTTAGGTGCTGCAGTAGTCCCCGCCCTGGCCAGTGCCCTTCCCGCCAGTCTCTGCCCCCACCCTCTCTTCTTCGTGTCATGCAGAAAAAGTGGATCGGCCGATCGACGTCTGCGTGTCGGAGAAGAGTCGCCCACCTATCCCACCTGAAGTCATCTTCGTACACTTCAATTTGCGCTACTTGCGCGCAGTTGGTGCATAACCGCATTGGAACGCGATTTGAACTCGAGTCGGGAACTTTATAGACACACGCAACGAACACGGCGTGTGAACGCGTAAAACAATAAGCCCATTCTTATTTCAGCACCGAATGAGAAAGACGCGAATAGATGACGCGTTCATAGGAGTAGCCAGTAGGACTATATTGAAGAACAACTGTAAAATGAGTGAGCGTTAGGGTTATATCGAGGGGTTATCCAAGGTTCTGGACTGATCGGGTGAGGGCGCGCTCGAGAGATAGGGATAGAGGGATAGGGATGCAAAACGGCAAAACAGTTTTGAAAACATGAATCTAATCTCTCTCCCTCTCTCTCTCTCGTTCTTTCTCTAGCTCTTTCTCTACTTCTTTTCACTTCTCACCCTCTTCCTCGCTCCAATTTCCCTTGACTATCGAGCACGTTCGAATCGTTTATCAGCGTGAGGATATGTGAAACACTGGGGGCAAGCGGACTAGAGAAGAGTAGAGATGAGAGAAGAGAGGACCCGTGACTGGGGGCCAGTGACCGTGAGAGAGAGGGGAGGAGTGAGTGAGCGAGTGGCGGAAGCTAGACGAACACCGGCGACAACACGCAGTCATCGTCTACCACACTGCACGAAGACGCAACCTCAACCATCGCGGGTTAGAGACAGAGAAGAGAGAGAGAGAGAGAGAGAGGGGGATGCGTACCTGGTTCGTTCCGTAGTCTGTGACTTCCTTCGGACACGGCTCGTACTCGGTGTGGAACTTGTGTGCTTGTGGAGTGTCCATGCCACTGTGTGGTCGGATCGCGCACCTGCAAACCAACAACTCACTCAACGCATTCGAAACGTAAAACGCAAACATTGAAACGTACCGCAGTCGATTCCAGACCTGCTTGTACTCGCGCTGATACTTCTCCTGGAATGAACATAGAGATAATCCTTGAACGATCGGCCCTCCATAAGACCCACTCTACGGAGTTCAGGGACACAGAGAGATAGAGAGAGAAAGAGAGAGAGAGAGAGAGAGAGAGAGAGAGAGAGAGAGAGAGAGGAAGAGAGAGAGGGGGGGGAGAGGGAGGGAGAGGGATGCGAGACGCACGTTGTAGAGTCCGTAAATGATTGGATTGAGGCACGAGTTTGACATGGCGAGCCAATGCGAACAAAAGAAGAACACGTTGATGTAGCGCCATCTGCAACAGTTTTGATTCATCAAGCGTTGAATAGTTTTTGTGTTATAGACGAATAACACATTCAGTTTATCGGATACTCGTACGTTCAGCAGTTTGTAAATCATAAGTAAAGGACAACACTAACTCGTTGATCTGCGGTTTGACTTCATTGATGAGAAGGTAGGTCTCGAGGGGAAACCAACACAGCGAGAAGCAAGCGACCACGATGATCAGCATTTTCATCAGCTGAAAGCAACTGATCATGTACTTGTTCTCTTCGTTTGCTTACCTTGTTATTTGTCATCTCCACGTTGAAGTTGTACTCTCTGCGAATAGTCGCACTCCTCTCCGCAAACTTGCTGGGCTGAAAAGGGGAGAAAAAACATGAAGGAAGGTAAGACAATATAAATGGAAGTAAACAACGACACGCAAAAAGGGAGATCATTCACTGGGTGCTGAGGAGTGAATAAATAAAAGATGGCAACTCTACAGGAGTGTGTGTGTGTGTGTGGGGCATACCAGCACAGCCATCTCTCTGAGAGCAGCCCGGATGCCCCTTTCAACCGGCATCGGCTCATCCTCATCCTCCTCCTCCTTCTTTTCATCAGCCACGGGAACACGCTAGTGATTGATTGGTGTTATAGTTGTACACGTGTTATAGTTGTGTTATAGTTGTACACGTAAATGTATGTATTTGTAAATATATCTCACGCTCACCGAAACTGTGCAGCCGACAATTGCCCGGTTCAGCTCGCTGTCTGCCTTCAAAGAAGTCACCGTCGTTGTCCACACCTGAAGAAGTTTCTCCCATTTCGATCGCTCTCCCTCTCTCTCTCCCCCTTTCTCTCTCCATCTTCTCTCTCTCTCTCTCTCTCTCTCTCTCTCTCTCTCCTCACTTTTATAGCAATGAGTGTGTATGCAGTGTCTAGTATGAGCATGGGTACAAAGTAGTGTATGATGACGAGATATATGTTGTACATCTTCCACCACCCTTCTTCCGCGTACACGGGACGACACTGCAAATGAGCTAATGAAGTAAACAAACTAACTTCATTTGTTCTAAAACATAAATGTTTTTCACGTTTTTGGTCAGTAATTTAGCAGTAATATTTTTTCGATATCTACATAAGTAATCGTCAATTTCTAGTAAGTGTCAATTTCTATTTCATATACTCTCTATACGCTGTATGCGATGAGCGGGTCCGATCGAACAGGCCCTTGTATCTTGGAGCGGTTGCTATATTATGGAGTCCATTGAAATTTCGCAATGTCAAATACGAAAGTGGCTTACGTTAGCCGATCACCTAACGCCTAACGTGAAAGCGTGCTATTTTTACAAATAAATAGGGCATCATTGGGACACGTAATATTCTATTCAGGCACCGAAATAAGACATCTTGATGTTTTTCAAGGAATGCACTAAAAGATTTCAAGTAATGCTCAATGAAAATGAGCTTAATTTGTACACTTGGCGTAATATATTACCAAATTACCATGACTGATAAAAAATATACAAGTCTAAGAACATAGTCAGTAGTCACTATAACAACTGCTTGAATAAACTTGAGAAAAAAGAAATGTTCTAGGGTAAAACGGAAAGAAATAAATAGATATATTATGTTGTACGTACCTGTGCAATGGTGACATTGTTGGGTTCTTCGTACGTGTATACTTTGTGGAACAATCCATGCGGGAGGGAAACCACAGCCGCCACGAACCAAATCATCATTACGAGTGACCTGAAAAAAGTATTTATTGAATTTCAGATAGGTTGAGGTCTTCACTGCAGCACTTGCTAACAACTTCGTTAGGCTTTATCAACAATTGCTTTTGCTTCATTTCATTGCAAAAACAGTAATCAAATACATAGTTATCGAATACGTTAATTAATTTAATTTCGTTCATGCGCGTTACTTACTCTCTCGTCTCATCAGATCCAGTCTCCACCCACACAACTCTACCCGTCTACACTCTACACTACACACCCTGACAGCCTACATTTCATGTCGGATAGCCCACTACAGCCTTTTATCCACACTGCAAAATGAAATCAAAAGTGCTCCCTGCCCCTACCTCCTAGAATCCTAGGCGTGTGTTTGTTTTTCTACTCTAAGTAGCGACGACAATCGAAGAGGACTCTAGTCGATCCCACAATTAGCAAATGTAGAGAACATTCTTTCCATCCCTCTTTCTCTCTTCATCGTTCTCTCCCCCCTCCCTCTCCTCCTCATCCCTCTCTCTCCCTCTCCCTCCCTCCCTCTCTCTCTCTCTCTCTCTCTCTCTCTCTCTCTCTCTCCTCACCTGGCGTTGTTGGCAGTTAGTCGTCCGTGTTTTGGGAAGAACACAGTGCGGAACTCGTGTATGGCAGAGGCAGTGAGTGTGAATACAGAGACGGAGAGGGACACAGTCTCCGCGTAGGGCACCATCTGGCACAGACACCACGGCAGCAACCACTCCTGCAATTTGGTTGATTATCGACTTCTGATTATGAGTAGACTGTTCATAGTAAGGGCTCTACTGCGTATAGAGTGCAACGTGTCACGTTGTATTTGATTTGACACCCAGCAGTCTTGCACCAGTCAACCATAATCTCATTCCTCCCAGCGGTATTGTGCCTCGTCTCAAAACAACATAACTCAATCGTTACTGAGTCGTCTTACTCGGGTGCAACTCTCTAGCATGTTGACCGTATGATTGCATTTTGTATTGCATATTACATATTACTAATCACAAATATTGCATACAACAAAACACCTTCTTTTTCGTCCTTTCCCTATCCATACGGCATGTGGAAATGGAATAAAACTTTAGGCACTACATAAGTGGATTTATGATGACGAAATAAATAAAAACTAGAAACGAGCACTCTGTGATAACTCTATTATATTATAAGACTTTGAGGAGAGTAATGCACGTTCGCCAAACCAAAAAAGCGAAACCCGATTTGGAGCGCTGCATAACAATAGACAATAGAGAAAATTGAGTTGCTGAGAGAAAAAAGGAACAAGAGGATGGTGATACCTGGAAGAGAGCCGCCTGGAATTTGAATGGGATAGCGAGGATTCCCGTGAGAAGATCCGCAAACGCGAGGTTGATGATGAAATAAGTGGTGATACTTCGTGATCGCAACCTGCAATCGTTGTAGAATTTCATATTGTTATATAGGCTACCCCCCATTTTCATCGTACGGCATTATCGCCGATCGAACCAGACAATGAGGAAATGACGAGAAAAAGATGCATTTTCAACGGCATTTCTCGGTTTTTGTCCTGGATTACTGAACAATGAGCAATTTTCGAAAAATCGAGAAAACAAGCGATCCTTGGGATAGGTCTTTTACACAACATATCCAAATTTCAGCCCTCTAGCTCAATTCCGAAGGAAGTTATTTTCAAAATAGTTTGTCACTCTAGGAATACGCGGTTTTCGGCGTTATCAATTGTTATACAATTTAGTTTATAGTTATCAAAAATCGGAAAACAAGCGTTTGTAGCGAAAAAATTCCTATTTTCCAAATCCGACCGCTCTCGTTGGCGCATTCGCATCTAACTTATAATTCTAATGAAGTCATTAGCCTGCGCTTGCGCTGCGAAGAACGCGCAATGAGACCGCCAAGCGAAAAATCACTGCTGCCGAATGAACTTGGGCCAGCGATAATGCCATCGAAAGGTGTCTGGGAAATATTCGGAAAGGGAACTGCCGTACGATGAACCGGGGGGCCGGCCTATATGTTTATTGTATTGATCTCTTACCTAATAAGAGTCACCCAGATGACTAGGGAATTTCCCACGACTGCCATCAGAGCAATAATCGAGTACAACACGCACCAAATGAGCTGAAAGAAAATCGATAATCTACAAATCGCTAAATCGCTAGTCTCACGAGCTCGATCCAGCTGAGTTCGTATAGATCGAATTCGACTTCGTCTTCGGAAGGCCCCGCAAAGGAGCCATTCTCCATTATTGACACTGCAAATGCGATAAATTAGAGTATAAGTTAACTTTTCCAGCTGGCCTATTTAACCCGATGCAAACATAATGTTATTCACTATTTACAGAGAATATAACTCAAGATATATCATTCAAAAATGCGAAATGTTAGAAGTTAGAAATAGATCTGCACATCTGGGTGACGCGTCATGAAAACATTTGTAAAAAGTTACACGAGAGTGAACAAAACAAACAACACAAACAGAGGAGGAAAGGGCGGAAGGAGAGAGGGAGAAGCTACTGGTAACAACGTGAAAGAAAGGTGACGTGTATTCATTATTCAATACGAAAATACCACCACAAAATGAGAATGCAGGAACTAATTATCATTCATCAGTGCCAGTGAACGGAGAGAGCGGAGAAGACTCACCGAAGACAAAAACCACATTCGACAAGAAAAATACAAACACACGACCACAACCACACACACTGACACAGCCAATCAGTGGGAAGGGTGGGCTGTCGTGCTGTTGTGAGAAGAAAAACAGGCAGTAACTCGGGAAGGCCTACAAAACAGAGAGAGAGAGAGAGAGAGAGAGAGAGAGAGAGAGAGAGAGAGAGAGGAGGGAAGCTATGTTATGAAGTGACACGCTCAACGACATCAGACATCAGAACAAACAACAGCCAACATTGGCGTTGCTTGTGTCCATCTAACGAGGAACGAGGAAGGATTCGAATCTGTGAATCCCAGGCAGATGATTTGATAAGCGCATGATGCATGACCACCCATGTTGAGGGGGAAGAGATATGAGAGACTCAACTGGAGCAGTTCACACAATGCGGAAGGAAAGGAAAATAAATAGACTTGGCTAATACAGGTATTTTCTGTTATGTCGTCCATAGAGTTGTGTCGATTAATCGACCGGTCGAACAATTTTCGATTAAATTAATCGATTAATCGGTTAATCGAAGATTGTTTGTTCGATCGACGAATGTTTCGATCGATCGATTAATCGTTATCCGGTAAACCGAACTTTCGATCGATTTATCGATTAATTGATTAATCGTTTATCGGTTAATCGAGTTTTTCAAATATTATAACAAAAAAAGTAACCAAATTCCGTGAAATTTAGCTTAAAACCTTCATTGGGAATGACAAAAGCTGATTTTCGTTTACTTTTTGTACGAAGAAATCGTTTGAAAGCCCTTTTTGAGCAACTTTATGAAAATTGTTTTTAATCGAAAATCGATTATTTAATCGGCTTTCGATTAATCGATTATTTGTTTGACCGTTCACAAAAGTTTCGATCGAACGATTAATCGTTAACCGGATTATTGAAATTTCGATCGAGTAACCGATTAATCGTTAATCGTTTTCTTTAATCGACACAACTCTAGTCGTCCAGCACGAGCATGAAAACAAGAAAAGAAAAAAAGAAACATGCTAGTGAGCTCGGATCAATTAACATCGAAACACAAACAAAGTTACATAGAGAAAGACGTTACGTTCTAGTATGCAAATAATTTCCTACGCAACAAAGTCAAGGCGAAATGCACGAAATGTCGGGCCTTTGTTGTCGCAAACGAGCTGCTTGGATGGTAAATCTGAATCGGATCGGGGTGTGTGATAATAGGATGCTTTCGTCTGCAGTCAGCGGACAATCTTCCACTCACACAAATTTAGCATTGTGTACAGACACGTGACGAAATCAGCAGCAAAACATGGCTCTCTCTGCACAAAGCATAGGATATCCAATTGTCTCTCGGTAAGACTTTGCAGCAGAAAATAACAGGACAACATACTTCCATGTAGATGTAGACAGACTAATGACATTTATCCATTATCCCAGTATGGTTATATTTTCGTGAATTTTCGCGGTGTGAGGTAATCAGAAGAAGACGGAAAGTCAGTTCTCGGGGAGGGGGTAGTTGACTGTTGCCATTTGGACGGTTGTAGCACCGTATTCGAAATACCAGCGAGGTTTATCGAAGTACTACCCTTCTGGTCATAATTGAATCTCAATGGTGACGCACGCAGGAAATAAATAGTGAAAAAGGCACGCGGTAAGGTGAGCTAACGATTGACGATGCATGGCCAAATTGGATTGCATACTGTAGTGCATACCTGCAGATTGCACGTTTGATCCGAACCTGAAGGAGTGTCTCCGCTCCAGGACTACCAGATTGGGCCCAACAATGAATCAAAATTCAAAAAAAATCAATATTTCCGCAATAGCAGTAACTTGTAAACTGTTCGAACGACAGAGAGAACATAGAATGAGAGAAAAACATACACAGAATTACTATCCTGAATCCTGTGAATTATTTCTCTCTTACAAAACAATCGACGACGTCTTAATCCAACCAAGAACAATTCAAACACCAACAATTACAAAAATATCGCACATTTTATGTACAAAACTAAAAAGAATACTATGATACAGCACTATACACGGTACATATTTCTCACCAACACAACCCGAGAAAAATATAATGAACTGGTAGATTGCTAGAAATGGAAACCCCTGCCCCTGTACACGGAACGATAAAGTTAGACTGAAAGGACAAAATCAAGACAATCAGAGAAGGAGAGTGGAAAGAGGGTGTTGACTGTTGCGGGGACAGGATACTCCGTAGGTCGAAGGGGCGGCGACTTTGGGCGGAGAAGGAGGAGGGAGGAGGAGGAGGCGAGAGAGCAGGCGGAGAGAGAGGGAGCAGAGCCCTTCCGCACAATCAAGTCTCACTTTCAGAGAGGGCGAGAAACAGCAAACTATCACCCGGGAAAAAGAGAGCATAAACAGGGACGAATACATTCTGTGGGGAGAGAGCCTCGAGTCGCCTGAAAGGATTTGCGTCACTCCTCCCTTCGGTACACATCCCCTGCTCGCATCCCTCTCCTGACCATCTATACAATCTTTCCTCTAATTGCCACATTGTCCCTTCATCAATCTCTACCTAAGCCAAAAACGCAGACGCGCAGCTATTCGCAAAAAAAAAACCATTCCTCACGTGCTCTTCTTTTCTTCTTTCTCCAATTCCTATCCGATGAATCGCTCGACCCTCTCTCAATCAACACTCGCCTTCAGAGAGGCAATTATATATCCCTGACCAAACTCGCTGAGCCCCAAAAACTGGTAATTATGCGCGGGCAAAGGCGCCAAAGTGAATGTGGAAATGTAATGTTGCCTTGTGGCAAGTAAACTCCACTCGACAGGGAGACAAAGGCAACAAGACGCCTAACGAATGCGCATAAGCTAGAAGAACGTACAAGAGTCGTCTCTTCCCCCCTCTCTCGCACTCTCCCTCTCTCCCTCTCGTACCCACCTATCGGAGGAAGGAGAAGTAGCTGCTCATCTTGGTGCCGACCATCTCCCCTATCACAGTGGCGGCAGCTGCGAAGGCGACTCCGGTGCCGAGTGCGGCCGACAGACTGCCAGTCAGCAGGAGAGCACCCGATCCCAGCAGCACCGACTGGGCCAGCGTCGCCTCAAAATAGGAATATGTATCAAATGATTAGATTGATCTTCATTCGTCTTCATAGCCTTTATTCGAGTCGAGACTGTAGAAGTACATGTTATGCCCAAACACTGTTTGTTATCACATTCTTGCTCACCTCTCGTCTCTCGCATTTTACCCAAAACATTTGTTTTGTATATTGTCCATTGTCAGACCAAGGAAACATACTGAACATACTGACGAAGAATGTCACTTCCGCGTATTCTTCCAATTCTCTAGTACACATGTGGGCCTGTGATTCCATCGACCGGACATAACTCGCATTCTCCAGTTGTGTGAAACATATGTGATCCTTCACAAATATAAAGAAATTTCGGCAACCTGGAAAATTCATCGCGAAGAAAATTTATCGCGATGAATAAAGTTCATCGCGATGAACTTTTGATGACGTCACGCGATGAAATTTCATTTTTGTATTATTTTCAGAACTGCACATCGCCAATAGCTATCAAAATCACACATAATACTGTGTTTTGCATTGAAGATGCGGAGAAGATGATGAGGAAGGTGCGCGATGGTCATAGTCATCGTCTTCTGTCTATTCACCTCCATTCCGTACTTCTTGCTCTGCTCCGCCACTTCATTCAGCATTTTCTCCGCAGCAGCTGGCGACTTGGCAAACAGATCCACATCGCCTGCGTAGGCTAGATGAGTCAGATTCTTCCCGTCGATGTCGAAGCAGGTCCCGTTGTATAGTTGAACTCCACTCTTCTGTAGACGGCTGTTGAAGATGAAGGGATAGCAGGGACACCCTTGCCAAGCTCCTTTTTCAACAGAAATGTCAGCGATGGATCCTCGGACCAGCACCGTCGTTCGTCCAGTGTTGTAGACCATCTACAGTAGTCGGATATACGCCGGTTCCACTCCATATACACGCATAGAGTTGCACGGCCACGCGTCCTCGTAGTCGATGAAGACGAGATACAGGTGGAGGGGGTGTCGGTGGACGCGATAGATCATTTCGTGGCAGGCGAGAACGAGAACGAAGTAGAACATGGATCCTCTAACCCATTTGTCGCAAACAGCGGCGGAGAAGTTGCTGAACGAAGTGGCGGAGCAGAGCAAAAGTGCGGCCTGGAGGTGAATAGACAGAAGATGATGACGATGACCAACGCGCATCTTCCTCATCGTCTTCTTAGCTTATTCAATGCAAAATAAACATAATATTATGTGTGACTTTGATTGCAATTGCCGATGTGCAGTGGGAAAATAATACAAACATGAAAATTCATCGCGAAGAAAATTCATCGCAAGAAAATTCATCGCGTGACGTCATCAAAAGTTTATCGCGATGAATTTTCCAGGTTGCCAGAAATTTCACTCGCTCTCGCTTTTTCCGTACCCTGCAAGTGCATCCGAAATCCGAAGCCATCATTCGTCTGCACAACAATCATCTCTACCCTCTCGTCCGCAACTTGCCCCGCGTACTAGAGTGCCCCTCTCGACACTGCTCCGTACTCCCTTACTCCTTCTTCATCCCATTTCTCCGCCTTCTACTCTCTCAACCTCTGCCTCTGCTTCACCCTGCATGTTCCGATAGTTCACCGAACATGAACAATTCGACTTGTCCCAAAGTGCAAACACGGAAGAGAACAAAGACGACGACGACAAGTTTCGCCATTTCGTCCCTTCTTTCCCAGACGGCTATTTTTCTCTAGCAAAACCTCGGGTATGTATTCCCCCACGCCATCGCAAAAAGCAAATATGCTATGCAAAGCAGTGCATCACAGACCGCTTTACGACAAAAGATATAAAAACCGACACGTGCTCTCGGTGAACTTTGTTAGAAAGGTGCACACGTCAACATTTATATTCCTGGGAGAACGTTCGTCGCTTCCCGTAATGACTATGTAATTGTACTTTGTTAATAGCAGACCATGGAGTGCACTCGGGAGCCTTTTCGTGAACTCAGTTGCAGTCGGGAGGGCCATTATGGCGAATTCTCTCTCTCTCCGATTTATGTGCTGTGTTGTGAGAGGCAAAGCCAATTGGCAGTCCAAAAACAGCCATAAGCTGTGAGGAGAGGAGTGGCAAGGAAGGAACCGAGCAGGGTGCGGGACCATCCACACAAAAACCTGTCAGGCCCACACTCATAAACAGAACGCGAATGCGGCTAGAAGCGAGCAGAGGGGGGATTTGCAGTGTGCCGTGTTTGGAATTCGGCCACTTTCTGGGTGGTCTTTCGCGGCTGCACTTAATCAGCCCATGGAGAGACGCTACCGCCTCTTTTTCCCAGCCTCCTCCTAGATTGCAGATTCACACATTCATCGGGAGAGCCGTCGTCGCGAGTCGGGAGCGGAATCGAGTTATTCCCACACAACAACACCATCTCATCGCCTTCAATAAGCGTCTTCCTTTATAGATATTTGATTCAGTCGAATCAAAAATGCTAAACTTGACGTTTCGGAGAAATTCGATCTGCTGTAAGAAAGAAATCGAGTCAGAAGGCAAAGGCGTCGGCGGGTGCATACTAAAGTCGCAAAACGAACGATCGGATTACTATTACACCCATTGTGAGTGTATCCTTGAAGCGCAGGCAGCGCGCAACAACGAGTGGTCTTTGAGAGGGATGGATGTGCACTTCCTTTTTACTTTCAAGGGGTGCTATTCACGGTGCGATCGTGAATGGAGAATGAGACGAGAAGAGAGCGAGAAATTCTTAACGGCGCACTCGAAGAGAGCACCTGGAAATTAAGATGCCCGGTCAGACAAGACAGTCACATAGCATCACAAAACACTCTCTGCAACGTAACAAAGTAGTAAAGTAGTAACTAGTCAGCCATTGAGCAGTTCAGAACAGATACAGCCCATCGCGCGATAATTGGATGAGTCGATGAGTCGACTCCCCACCCCAGGCCACACGTCTTCACGTTAGACTAATCATTCCGAAATTCTATCGCATACTTGTTAACAACCCCGAAGCCACGAAGATTACTAGTAGATTTTCAAAAGACCGTCTTTGCCTACTAACTCCCTCTCTCACTCACTACTGATAATTACCGAGCGCATGTCTTCCTGAAATTCCCGTGTTTCGTTTCTCTCTCTCTCTCTCTCTCTCTCTCTCTCTCGTTTTCTCTCTTCAATGCGAAGGGCTTGGCGATTTGGCTGCGTAAGGAAACAAACATTAAAAGAAAACATCGGCAAACGTACGCGCAACCGCAATGAAAGGCTATGGGGATCGAATGGGATAGACACACAAAACGTTAAAGGTAGCGTAACCTTTGAACTCATAACTTCATATTGCAGATTGTGTAGTTCGATGAGTTGTTTATTCCGTCCCACCTGTTCCGAGCACTTGCTCCCGTACCGACACCACTTGACGAAGTGCTCGCAGTTGTTGAACATCACATTGTAGTTGCCTTCGCCGAGCTGAACAATATCGTATACCTCGGAAATTTCTCTTTTTTCACAACGTGCTGTATTCTCAATGTGCGGCGCTTTCACTGTTTGTGCCGGTCAATCAACAGTTCGTTTCTCATCAGGGCCTCGGAAAGGGCGACAAAGCGGGAATTCCATATTCCAGAAATAGATCGCAGTAAACTGTGGATTAGCGAGCAGTGCAGCAGTGCGTTCATATTTACACCCCCACTTCCGATTCACACATCACTCTACACGGCACATTACACATATTGCAACTTGACAGGGGATTTGACCACGCCAATCGGAGATCCAATACGACATTTTCTTATTTTCACAGCTTATTTGTTCTGCAGTTTCCACAGAGAGTAAAACTCGAAATCAATCGAGCACCCACAAAAGAGGTTGTCACAACCAACTGATTGTAAATCACACTTCACACACACCTTATCTCCTTATCACTTATCTGCGAACGTTTCATAACTTGCGTCCTTACGCGTATTTCTCTAACGGCTAAAGCTCCAAGCACCTGGGACGAAGAAAGTGGCCATTTCAACCTGACTACATATGTACCTATGTACGTTTCCAACAACAAATAATTCTCCCTATCAGCTCGACGTGAATATGTAAATTCGTGTGACTCACGCCAAGGCACACATACACACAATCAGTCCATCGACAAATTGCTGTCGAAAGGAAGAGAAGGAACAAACAAAACAAGGCCTCACCTTCATTTGTGCCCTGTCGACTACGATTCCCGGCGGAAACGGACGCAGATACCTGACAAAATGAGATTGTAGCACTGAATCAGGCAGTATCACTTCCCACATGTCGTCTAATGAGAAATTACCCTTGAAATAAATTTGAAAACAATTATAGTGGTATGCTTGCGATAAGTTGCGCGCGGTGGGGTAGATCAGAAGAAGACGGAGAGTCAGCTCTGGGCAATAGCGCGCAAAACAAGAGAGGCAGACGGTTATGGCACCGTATTTTGAACTTCAGGCAAGGTAGATTGAAAACTATCGCTCTGGCTCAGGGTATAGTCACTTCAATGAAAATCAAGAAACTAGCTATATATATATATATATATATATATATATATATATATATATATATATATATATATATATATATATATATATATATATATATATATATATATATACAACTAGCTATAAAATATACATAAAACACGGTAGCTAAAACTGTACATGCACATCCAAGATACCGAATATACCTATCGAGGACATTGTTGACGCGGCAGAGATCATCTTGCGCCACACGATCGAACAGATCGCAGCGGACCTGGGGTAATGGAGAGATGGTGAGAGAGAGGGGGGGGGGGGAGAGAGGGAGATAGATGGAGGGAGAGAGAGAGAGTTCTCGGCGTCCCACCTGCGCGCTGCTGCCGTTGACAATCTTGCTAGAGATGCCTTGAATCGAGTCCGACGGACTCAGCGTCCCAGTCTCACCCGCGCCTGCAACTGCACGGTCATCTTCCTCCCCCCCCCTCCCTCTCCCCCCCCCCCTCTCTCTCCACTCACCCTCAAAATCCCCGTGCTCAGTGGATATGTGCACCACATAGTGCTCTCCCTCCAGCTTCCCGATCGACACCGCCCAGTGCTGAATGTGAAACCAATCGATAAATCAATAAAATCAATTCATTGGATAAAGAGAGAACTGGGAGTAATACACATAGCCTCTGATAAGGAATGTAATGAACCCAGATTGCCAACAACCTACCGTGTACACCCTCCTCTTTGCCCTTCCGATCTGGACGACTCTTCGGAACTCGACGAGGTCTCCCTTCTCCAGGTGGGGCTTCAGACCCTCGCCGCTCTTCCACTCACTGCACAACTCGCCCACTCCTAGCATCTAAAAACACCTAACAATAGTGGTAAGGTTTAAGTGTAAAGTAGATTGAAGTTTATGTATCCAAACAACACCCCGAAAAAAATGTGAGTGAGGTGAGAGGCGAGAAGCAAGCCTATTTCACAATTCTTATTCCCGATTCCCCCCCCCCCCGAGTAACTGCTTGAACGCAGTGCAGAGTGAGTGTGAAGAAGTGAGTTTGATTAGATCAAACAAACTGATCAGTGGCTGATAGTGAGTGAGTGGCGTCTCAATTATACCTCATCGTCCATTTCGCTGTCCAGTGAAAAGACGAGGTCGATCGGCTCAAATTGTAACGCCATTTCCAGAAACAAACACGAATACGAATACAGAGCTCGGACGCCTTCTGGTGCTATCTCTCTCTCCCTCGCCCTCTCACTCTCATTCCCACCACATGACATCAATCTCTCACGTGTGATCGAGCGTGTAGCGTAGCCAAACACTCACTATCACATTTCACATTCCTAACACATTATCGGATAAGAATATCAAGACTGGCGATAAGACAGTGAATCACAAGTACAAAAATACGTAAAGATACTCTAGTTGGTTGCTAACCAATTCGCAACATCATCAAAACACATTCCATTTTCTTTTTGAAAAACATTTTATATAATTTTATGTACATGAGAACTCAACAACAGCAACACAACAATCACCGGTACACTGCACACTTTCAGAAGAATAGAAAACATAACAACATGCACAACTCAATATCCCCCCATCAGCTGCTCGATCAGCAGATCTGTTCAGTTGAGGTGGTCCTGGATGGCCTTCTCGAGGACAGTCTCCCACAGCTCGCGGCACTCATCGAATATCAACTCCACCTGAAAACAGAGAGTGGAAACACGAAACACAAAACACAACGCCCTCTAGAATGTGTGTGAGATTCGCCGGCTGACCTGTGTGTTGTCTGCCTTGACGGGCAGGAGGCACACCTCTCCGTGGAACATCTCCACTCCATCCGGCTTGAGCTGCAGATGGGGGTCGAGGGAGGAGAGAGACTCGGACAGCTCCTTCCAGCGCACCTCCCGCTTGCCGCGCACTATCTGCAAGCACACACAGGTAAGTGGCTGCATAGATGAGTGGATGAGAGCCCACAGTGGAGAAGGTGATGGTGTGCAGCTGTAGGTTGAGCCGCTCGGCCGCCGCCTCGCAAGAGATCACCTCCAGCTCGTCTTTCTACAACACACAACTATATCCTTGTTTGCCAGTATGGAAATGACACCAGAGGTCGAAACCTCCACCCACCGCCTTGTCCATCAGAATGCAGGCTCTGAAGGGACACGCCCTCTTGGCCGGCGTGGGGTCCAGGTCCAACGAGCGCCCCACAAGCTCCGACGGAACGTCCACCTGACACAATGTGAAGATGAAACTAAACAACAATAACAACAATAACAACCACAACAACAACACGCACCTCCAGGTACACGGGGGTGGGCACGGAGACCGTCTCTCCGTTGGCGGGCATGTGCACGGGAATGCGGAACTCCTGGAAAAATAGTTATTTCTCTCCCTTTCCCTCTCTCCCACCCGTACCTTCTCCACCTTCTCCTTCAGGAATGACATCTTCTCCGCCTCTCCGTGAACAAACATCACATGCCGAGGCGAGCAGTCGCGGATCAACTTTTAAAAACCATATATAATTATTGCAACAAAAATGCATTTATTCTGCTTGGTACAAGGGAGAAAAAAAGAAAACATTGATAGAGCATCTAACATGATAAAGAAAAGAGAGGAAGAGAAGAGAGGAAGAGAGGAAGAGAAGAGAGGAAGAGAGGAAGAGAAGAGAGGAAGAGAAAGGGAGGGGGGGGGGGGGTGGTACCTGCATGATTCCCTTGGCGTCTGCGTGGGCCGAGAACGACATGTACTCCACACCCAGGTTGATGTTGAACTGAGTCAGGCGATTATACCCAATCACATCCATCCCTCATCCACTCACCATCTGCTGGTCGATCTCGATCCTTTTCATTCCGTTGATCACCTTCGCGCCCACCGTCCCCGCCACGCAGAATCTGCAAGCCACCCTCTCCTTGATTGCTCTTTCCCTCCCTCCTCTCTCTATCTCCCCTCTCTCCCACGCACCCCGGCATGATGATCATGTTCTTCGGCTCCTCGCACCACTGCTTGAAAACGCGCAGCGACTGACCGCCGTGCAACATGCCTGACATAACACATCTCATAGTGGATCAGCCAATCGATTGAATGGCTCAACGTACCAGGAGTGGAGAATAGTACGCATGGTCCGGGGGCGGTGGCCATCTGCGGGTCGAAGGGGGAGATGTGGCGGAAGTCGAACATGTTCCGCTCCACGAACGTCCGCTTGATGTTCTCGTTCGTCCACGAGATGAACAGACGGTAGTACTGCAGGTTAGAGATACACATACATCATACATCAACACAATCAAATTATTCTTAACATCATGCACAACACGAATATAATATAACTGAAACCTATAAATAAACACCTGATAATGCACCTATTTCACTATCTTCGCAAACAAAGAAATCAAGTAGTGCACCTGATTGGCCTTCTCTGCGAGTCCCTGGCTGAAGTAGATGGGCACTTTCAGGTCCATCCTTTCCCAGTATGACTCCAACAGGATGCACAGCTCCTGCGCGCGGCCCAGGGCGAACACCGGGATCAGCACCTGCAGCCCATCCATGGGTGGTCAATCAATCAATACTCGCCCACCTTCCCTCCGGCCATCACCCTGTCGTGCACCTTGCGGAGGAAGTCGCGCTCGCGAGCTCGTTTAGAGTCACGGATAGTCTGCAAAAGCATCATGTCATGTCATCCATTTCGAAATCATAAATCTATAATACCGATTGGAAGAAAAAAAATATTGACTTACAGTGGCGTATGTGCTTTCCGAGATGAGCAGGTCGGGTTTGAGGCCAGGGAGGACGCGAGCCGCGCCCAGGTGGCGGTCCGGAGTCATGTTGTAGTCGCCTGCAGGAGGACACGTCAACAACAACAATGACGACAACAAGGCACCTGTGTAGAGTACGCTCTGCTGTCCGACTCGCACTTCTATCATGGCCGCTCCGAGCACGTGTCCGGCGTAGAAGGCGCGGATCGACAGCTCCGAGTCCACCTCCACCACCTCGTGCAGGTTGATGGCAACACACTGCAACGCACATCTCCTACCCGACCACTCACCCAACTCTTCCACTCTTGTTTTTAGATTGGAACTGTACTTCTGAATACAAACTGAAAAGTGTCGCCCCACCTTCTTGAGGCAGTTCTTGATCATGGCTGAGGTGAAGAAGTTGGTGTCGCCCTTGAAGTCGACCTGCACCTTGCGGTAGTCCTCCTGCAAGTGCGTGTACTTATGAACACATTGAGCAAATTAAGTGTACCACGCACCAGCAGTACTGCGGCGATGGCCTTGGTGGGGTACGTCATGAAGATGGGGCCGTCGTAGCCCACCATCTGAAAATAGCACGGTATTAGGAATACGGTATGAGAACAGTACCTCGCTCATGTACGGTAGGGATCCGCAGTGGTCGAGATGGAAGTGGGAGATGATGACAGCGTCCAGGTAGTCGGTCAGCTTGCCGCCGCCGCCGATGTAGCTGAACACGAAACACGAGTGTTGGTTCAAAAATATAATGACGGAACAGCGACCACAGCTAAGCAAAGTCTTCCAAAACAGTCATAACGTTACATAGCACTCACGAGAAGTCGGGGAATCTTCTGTCGTCCTGGTATCCCATGTGCATGCCGCAGTCCAGCATCACGTTCTTGCCACCTGAACAAGTTCGACATGACGATGAAGAAGAACATTGACCCACCGATGGAGACTAGAATGCAGCTGCGCCCGACATCCTGACCCGCGCCGAGAGGCACGATCTGAACAAAGTATTACGGTTTGATAACGATTAAAAATATTTCCGTCTATTAATCCAAATCGTGACTCCACATTTTTGCTCACTACAACCTTCCAGTCATTATTTTTCATTCTAATCATTTCTAAACATTATCTAATGGTATTCAAAAGATAACTGATAAGTTAAAAATCAATTTCATGAAAGTTTGAAATTTGTTATACATGTCTTAACACAGTTATAGATTGATTCCGAAACAATACTAATCGATTTCTGAAAAGGAAACATATGAAAATATCACTTTGGTACTCTGGGGTGGAGTCTCGATTTGGAGTATATATATATTAAGTATTAAAAATACATTAAATCACCTTTATATCCGGCATTTACTTGTGTGGTCACTACCCAGTTAGTCCTGAAATGACTAGTCATACAGTTGAAAGATCTGTATCAAAATATCAACTGAAATAAGCAAGTAAAAAATACAAAATAAAAGCAGATTTTAATAAGTAGAGAATTTTCAACAGCTGTTTTGAAAAACAAGCCCCGCCCGCTTTCGAATGATCGGCATTTGGAATGTGTTAAAAATTAAAATAGTTAACAAAAAATGGGCATTATGTATATCGCGCCGCGCACCACCGCACCACACCACTTGAAATCGCACCACACCACACCACGAACATCGCACCACTGACGTGACTCGGACCACTTGTCGTTGTATACAAATCGGCTCAAACGCTCAAAAAAAGTTTTTGAATGTGGAATAGTCTAAATATATTGTTAGTTGATCAGATACATGTTTAGGTAAGATTTATCAAACAACTGGAATTATCACAGGTAAAAAAACTCCCAAGCAGGATTGAACATCTTTTCAGTTTTGTAAATGTAGTCTAATAGTTTTTTGTCAGTACTTTTCGCATGAGAAGTAATATCATATTCATATTGTACATCTTTTTTGGCTTCATGTCCATGTTATGAAGTGAACCCATCTCCATATAAGTAACAATAACCTCAATCTACCGCCACTGTTGTCAAATATATCTCCACTCAGAAATTGTTTACTCATCATCCAAAGAGACGCTGACATCTCATAAATTAGACAATCTTGGTTACGGCAATGGCAAACAATGGTGTTTTGACTGGAAGGAACATGAAGTTGTTTTGACTGGAGAGAACATGAAATGAGATGTGGTGTTCAGCCGATGTACAGCGATAGAAACAGTTTTATTCCGACGTTTCGCCTTTATGGCATCATCAGGGAAAGCATTACCTACAAAATACAATGTGACATGTGATAAAATCTGACAACAATATAAAGCTCGAATAAACAACAAATCAATGCGTAATAACAAAAACAAGCGCGGCAAAAACAATGTGGGTGGGTGATGACTACATAATTGGACATGAATGTACAGTACCTGGGGCTACCGGGGAGTGCTACTAGGTCGACCGGGGGATAGAGCGAGAGGCCGGGAGAGAGAGACTGATAGGCACGAGAGACGAGAGACATGGGTGAAGCATGGGTAGGCTTATCGCCCTTTGCCACCGCTGTTCGGCTATTAAGCTCAGCTTTCCGACTCAGAACCGATTTGCGAGACATAATTTCTATGGCTTCGACAATAGACCGTTGCTTGGGGTGCGGGTGAGTGGATAGGATGCGGACAGTGAATGTACAAGGAATGTGAGACTTTCGAGTCTCGAAAACCGCATTAGAATCGCTCTCCCCTACTTTTCACAAATCTGTCCTCTCCACAACACTGTCAGTGGCGCCGCGCACCCAGACCAAGGGGTCCGCTATGAGACAACCGTCGAGCCTGGAACTACACACTCTATGGACTTTTTCTATTTAATATGTCTACTTTCGAGTCTCGAAAACCGCATTAGCATCGCTCTCCCCTACTTTTCACAAATCTGTCCTCTCCCCAACACTGTCAGTGGCGCCGCGCACCCAGACCAAGGGGTCCGCTATGAGACAACCGTCGAGCCTGGAACGACACACTCTATGGACTTTTTCTATTTAATATGTCTACTTTCGAGTCTCGAAAACCGCATTAGCATCGCTCTTCCCTACTTTTCACTAATCTGTCCTCTCCCCAACACTGTCAGTGGCGCCGCGCACCCAGACCAAGGGGTCCGCTATGAGACAACCGTCGAGCCTGGAACTACACACTCTATGGACTTTATTTATTTAATATGTCTACTTTCGAGTCTCAAAAACCGCATTAGCATCGCTCTCCCCTACTTTTCACAAATCTGTCCTCTCCCCAACAGTGGCGCCGCGCACCCAGACCAAGGGGTCCGCTATGATACAACCGTCGAGCCTGGAACTACACACTCTATGGACTTTTTCTATTTAATTTGTCTACTTTCGAGTCTCGAAAACCGCATTAGCATCGCTCTCCCCTACTTTTCACAAATCTGTCCTCTCCCCAACACTGTCAGTGGCGCCGCGCACCCAGACCAAGGGGTCCGCTATGAGACAACCGTCGAGCCTGCAACTACACACTTTATGGACTTTTTCTATTTAATATGTCTATTTTCTAGTCTCGGAAACCGCATTAGCATCGCTCTCCGCCTCTTTTCACAAATCTGTCCTCTCCCCAACACTGTCAGTGGCGCCGCGCACTCAGACCAAGGGGTCCGCTATGAGACAACCGTCGAGCCTGGAACGACACACTCTATGGACTTTATTTATTTAATATGTCTACTTTCGAGTCTCAAAAACCGCATTAGCATCGCTCTCCCCTACTTTTCACAAATCTGTCCTCTCCCCAACAGTGGCGCCGCGCACCCAGACCAAGGGGTCCGCTATGAGACAACCGTCGAGCCTGGAACTACACACTCTATGGACTTTTCTATTTAATTTGTCTACTTTCGAGTCTCGAAAACCGCATTAGCATCGCTCTCCCCTACTTTTCACAAATCTGTCCTCTCCCCAACACTGTCAGTGGCGCCGCGCACCCAGACCAAGGGGTCCGCTATGAGACAACCGTCGAGCCTGCAACTACACACTTTATGGACTTTTTCTATTTAATATGTCTACTTTCTAGTCTCGGAAACCGCATTAGCATCGCTCTCCGCCTCTTTTCACAAATCTGTCCTCTCCCCAACACTGTCAGTGGCGCCTCGCACCCAGACCAAGGGGTCCGCTATGAGACAACCGTCGAGCCTGGAACTACACACTCTATGGACTTTTTCAATTAATATGTCTTTTTTCTAGTCTCGAAAACCGCATTAGCATCGCTCTCCCCTACTTTTCACTAATCTGTCCTCTCCCACACAATGTCAGTGGCGCCGCGCACCCAGACCAAGGGGTCCGCTATGAGACAACCGTCGAGCCTGGAACTACACACTCTATGGACTTTTTCTATTTAAGATGTCTACTTTCGAGTCTCGAAAACCGCATTAGCATCGCTCTCCCCTACTTTTCACAAATCTGTCCTCTCCCCAACACTGTCAGTGGCGCCGCGCACCCAGACCAAGGGGTCCGCTATGAGACAACCGTCGAGCCTGGAACTACACACTCCATGGACTATTTTCTATTTAAGATGTCTACTTTCGAGTCTCGAAAACCGCATTAGCATCGCTCTCCCCTACTTTTCACAAATCTGTCCTCTCCCACACACTGTCAGTGGCGCCGCGCATCCAGACCAAGGGGTCCGCTATGAGACAACCGTCGAGCCTGGAACTACACACTCCATGGACTTTTTTCTATTTAAGATGTCTACTTTCGAGTCTCGAAAACCGCATTAGCATCGCTCTCCCCTACTTTTCACAAATCTGTCCTCTCCCACACACTGTCAGTGGCGCCGCGCACCCAGACCAAGGGGTCCGCTATGAGACAACCGTCGAGCCTGGAACTACACACTCTATGGACTTTTTCTATTTAAGATGTCTACTTTCGAGTCTCGAAAACCGCATTAGCATCGCTCTCCCCTACTTTTCACAAATCTGACCTTTCCCCAACACTGTCAGTGCGTTTATGTTTGCGAAGTGCATTTTTGATCAGTTTTTTTTATTATCATGAAAACAAATCGAATTCTCTCTCTCTCACGCACACACAACACACACTCACCAGAACGCAGGGATGCGTACACGTGAACGAGCGCAGTCCGACCAGAGCGAGCATCGCCTAAAATAATTGGTAAAATACTTTTAAACGTTAGTATCTTTCACCTTGAGGTCCCCAGCCCATTGCACTTCCACTGGAACCTCTTCCTTCCGCCAGCTTAGCCTGAGTGTCTTCAGCCTCGCCAGACCGGCGAGTGGGACCTAGTACGATAAATATTACAGTAACGATAAATGGAAGAGGAGAGAATGCGATTGTGAGAATGGTTACTCCGTGTCCTTTATCGAGCCCTGCCTTGAGCCACAGCTTGCCGCCGTAGGGTTCGAGATCTCTATCCAGCATACTCTCTGTGGCTGTGAGATACTGCTGGACGAACGTGGGCACGTCTCTGATCAGCAACAAGCAAATCAACTTACTCACTATATTGAACACGTGCGAAGAAAGAGAAAAAGAGAAAGGGAGAGAGAGGGAGGGAGAGAGAGAGAGAACTCACGTATGTGCATGGTACAGCGGGCTTGGGAGATATGGACAAGAGTGTTCGAGTGAGCAGAGTGTGCTCTCGCATCCATCTACTCGTGGCATAGCGAGTATGGAATGGGTTGATTCCTCCTGCTCGGACCATTGCCATGCGCATCTCGTGCAGCTGGTTGAGCGAGATGTTTAAGCGAAGGAGCAGATAACCGCAGAGGTCTACAAATGTTTTTTTTCTTCAAAATCGCTGATAAGCGATACAATGAATAATCACACTTCTAAAATAATATACACAGCAAAATCGTTATATGTTTTCTATAAAGTTGTGATAAACTTCTTACTCGACTCGAAGATAAGATGGTATACAGTACCCCAAATGTGTATGTGTCCGTGTCATCTTTTCTCTCTCTCTCCCTCCCTCCCTCCCTCTCTCTTTCTCTTTCTCTCTCTCTCTCTCTCTCTCTCTCTCTCTCTCTCTCTCTTTGATTAGGAAATGACACCAGACGTCGCCACTTCACAAACACTACTGCATACGACAGATTTGTTTGATGTGTTTCATGGTTGTGTGGTGTCGACACCAGAGGGTCGTGGTGTCTGATGTCATTTCCTAATTGCCTACTCTTTTTTATACTATACTCTTTTTTCCACATACAATCTGGAACGACTAACCCGATGTGACACACATTTAACACACTTCCATAAAAGAAATATGTCTGCATCTTGCAATTCAATATAAAACTTTTGCTCTACCTCTCCTATATAGCAATTTTTTTTATTTAGCCAGTGCAAATTGTCTGAGTAAACAACAATGACGGGAGGCCTCCCATTAAGTGCAGCACGCGTGTCTTTTTGGTGGGATCATTTATCACGGTGTGCGTACTGGGTCTTGCAAGAAGGACGGTGGGGTCTGAAGGTCGCTCACCCGTCCACCCTTTCTCCTGCTCCCGCCGCCTCCTTCTCCACTTCTCTCTGCTTTCTTCGCTCACTCTAACCATCCTTGCTCCAAATCGCCGACCACGTTACCTGATAAAAGTGTAAATTACGGTAGGGCGAGAGAACGATAGCAGTTACGGTGTGCGAATACTCCACTCCTCGTCAGATAGCCTATGACTTGAAAGAAAGCGAGTAACGACGGAGACAAGACGTCAAGAAAAACCACGTGACTAAAACTAACGGTATGTACACGTTGAAAAATAGTGAACAGGAGATAACGAGTCCACGGGTCCACTACTGAAACAAGTGACTAGGTCAATCCATTAAAAACCAAAAGATACACGTAATCCTTATAAGGTATTTATGAGCACTGGGCAACGGCGAATGCGAGACAAGACAAACCCGATCGACATCACATACCCACTTTTGTACATACAACACACGGGACTCGCAAATACAAATCTCTACAAAATCATATAAGCTCTGCTTACACGGATATGATTGTACTAGTGATCACTTCTAGTTAACGACAAAGTTAAAGGGTGAAAGCATGAATGACTGTTGAGCAGTGGGTTGTCTATTCTCGAATCTTCCACGCAATAAACACAACAACGCAGACTGCGCCGAGTAGAGAAGACGTGATGAGGACGCTGAAAGAATACACGCATAGAATGGAGACTTGTACTGCCCTAGTCTGGCACTCACCCTTGGTTGTCTGTCGCAGTGGGCGTTTCGGGCTTCCGTCCGCTGCCCTTCCTCTTCTTCCTGTCCATCCTAGATACATGCAGTCTCTCCTCGTGGGTCGCCGCTCCTCCGATCAGCTTCCATCTCCCGTGCTGCGACACATACGAGCACACTCGGGTGAACGTGTTGGCAGTGTTCGTAGCCACCTCCACGCGACATACACCATCACAGCATTCTGAAACAAGATCCACAGTAATCTCCCATCCAATCTATAGTTCCCAGTCCCCATCAACTCACTCCTGATCCTGGCGTCGACGCGGAAGTCTCCGAACTGTCTCTGTAGCTCGCTCTTGAGCCGTTCCACCTCCTCTTGGCTGACGGGGCTGGCAGAGGCTGGAGTGGAGGGTCGCAGCCAGCGCCGCGCCACCCGCAGCCACTCGCCCCATCGAGTCTGTCCCAGCGGACTGTCCATACACTCCAGCACTAGCATGTCGGATCGGCATCCGGAAGGGTCGTCTCCGGCCAGGTTGCAGTAGCTAAAGTCGATCAGCGGAATCGGAACCCGGTTCGCCACCTGTGCCCGACACGCGAACAGCAGCTTGCGAAGGGGCCATCCACGTGACAGATCCGCCGCGCCGCCAGACCTGCAGAGTTCACATTCACAACAATATCTACGGAAGAGGAAGGGATTTTTTACTTGGTGAATGCGTACAAGTAGACCAGCTTCACAAACACCTCTCCAGTCATGAGAGCATCGAATGCGGCATTGTGATAGTGCTCGCCCTCTGAAACAAACATGTTTACTCGGCACTCTGTTTCTCGGTTTCTCCCGACCTCAAGCATGCTATCACTATCAGGTGTTTTATTCTCAAAAGTTGAATGTAGAATTACCAGTAGACACATTTCAAACCTACCATGGAATATTCCCTGCGAGTGCACACCACCGGTTATAAGAGGAGTCTTGAAGGGAAGGATCTGACCAGACGAAGGACTGAAATACATGTCATTCTTCATAAATCCATCTCAAGACTCACGAGTCAAAGTAGTTTCCAAGAGTCTGGAGGGAGAAGTCGGAGACTCCGTGTTGCCGCAGCTTCTGCAATCAGCCTCCTTTGCCACCGTTCTCTTTTTCTTCAACCACCTCTTGTACAGTAGTGGCTAGCAGGCGAGTGTCGATGACGGTGGGGAATGCGAGGTGCACGCACTTCTTCCACGCCTCGTACGAGTCTGGCAGGTCGTTCTCGAAGCAGTGGTACAGGTACAACAGGTCCAGCAACGAGTTGTGCATCACCAGCGGCTCAAACACACACATGACAATCTCCTATCCCAATTAATACGACACACCACTTTCTTCTCGTTGATGAGGTGTATGATCTGAGACGCGCCAGACAACTCAGCGAGGAAACTTTTTTTTTTTTTTTTTATTGTTGGTATTGCGTTTATCTCACTACTCATAGAGAGTAACGAGGATATAGCCGTACCAATTGTTCTCAGCCGAAAACAAGACAGAGCCTTGGATTATAACGACTGTGAGAACTAGATTAGTTCAACCAACGTGGTATATAAGCACGCTAGTCGATAAAAACAACTGTTAGTAGGATAAAACACCGTCTCCGACGGTCACAAATTCACAGATTCTTGACAGCACGCTTGAACGACTGTTTGGTCTCCTCCAATACAGCCTTCTCCGGTAGGGCATTCCATAGCCTTCTCAACTCGTTCACCGGGTAGTCGTGCAATCTCGCACTTGTCACCACAGGCTCCATCACTCTCAGTGAGTGGCCACCGCGTGCTGTCCTTCTCACTCCGCTGTCCGACACCAGGACCAGCATTCCATCTGGAGGGGCTCTCACTCCGTGCACATAATTCCACATGAGCACCCTCCTTCTCTCGCTCACGGTCTTCTTTACCGTATTCCACTTGGCCTTCTCTAGCACTCGGTCATCCGATGACGTGAAATCATTCTGCACCAGCCTCGCTGCATGCACATTCACTCTTTCGAGTCTTGCCCTGTCCGTCTCGTTTGCAGGAAACCATCCTTCTGCTGCGTATAGCAGTCCTGGCTCAATACACGCCTTGTACACTTTCTCGAGGGCGCTTCGAGGAGCCCACTTCCTCATAGTTCGCACCAAAGCACCAATGGCTTGGCGAGCCTTCGTCACTAGGCAGGAACGGGAGATCCATCCGCAGCAGGCGACGAGCGAGGGCACGGGCCGTATTACGGACCCGCAGGAACACGGAACTGCAGAGAGTGACGGAACAGCATTCCGGTCAAAATCTTGCTGTTCCGTTGCATAATTGTAACGGAACTGCAAAATATAGTACGGTACTGCAAAATACAGTACGGAACTGCAAATGTATAGCAGAACATCAAAAAATTATGTGAAAACAATATGTGTCGTGAATTTGTATTAAAAACATCAATATGATTGCATATTTATGAAATGTGCGAGTGATACAGGTTATCGTAATACATTGTTAGTATTGTAAGTCAACTGATAATTCATCATATTTATTGAAATCAGTAGTTTTAAGGTGATGGCACAATCTCGGGAATAACAAACAAGTGACAGTAGTGGTAAGCCTAGTAAAAAAACTTGAATATTGTAACAATCAGCGATAATAATCGGTGATGACCAACAACCGTAATGATACAATAAATAAATATCGTAATTGGGATTAATGGCACATTTGGGAAAAACAAACTAGTGTATAAAAACGAAACAATATATAAATTAAGCTAAACAAAAATGGTGAATGCGATTATGATATTCTGTTCTGTATAGCTTTTGCTCTCTTCTCTCCTGCTCTCCTGCTCGCCACAGTCGCATTTCACATCAGTCTGGACGACCTGACATATTCACATTACCATACCGTAACCAATTCAAAGTACAGTAACCTCAGAACATGATTCGCTACATACAACCCTCCTCCCCCTATCTCTCTCTCTCTCTCTCTCTCTCTCTCTCCCGGCACTCACCTTGTCTCCCAGCTGCGATTGGAAAAGGCACAGTGAGCGCCAGTCATCCTGCGCCGTCACTGGTGGTGTTTCTTGCCGCAATCGCGAATCACATCAGTCTGGACGACCTGACATATTCACATTACCATACCGTAACCAATTCAAAGTACAGTAACCTCAGAACATGATTCAATCGAAATACGCTACATACAACCCTCCTCCCCCTATCTCTCTCTCTCTCTCTCTCTCTCTCCCGGCACTCACCTTGTCTCCCAGCTGCGATCCTCGCCGCATTCTCCTTTCTCTTACTTCATTAAAGCTATACTAACAGAACATCATAAACGCAATACGAAATCTCATCACTGAAAACGGAGTCAGCTGGTGCTGTTGGCGTTGAGGATGTTGGACAAGAGCCTGCCCATGTGGTGCTCCTTGCTTCCGGACGGGTACCGGCGGCCGCGAGACGGATGCTTGCGCGACGAACACTGAATGACAATCACATAATCACAAGTAAAATTCAAATCATCGAAAACACAAGGTAAATTGAAAGAGTGCAGCCTCACCTTGTTGAGTGCGATCAGGCGATACTTGTTCGAGTGTTCTGCCCATCTCCTCCTCCTCGTCTCCATACTGCTGGTCATTCAGCGGAGTCAGCTGGTGTTGCGCGACGTCCTTCTTGCTATTTGCCATTTGCATTGCTTTTTCCGGCACGCGAGATAGCCGCTGTTTTCCTAAAACATCAAAATGAAAAATAATCATTTTATAACACACTTTATATTTTGTATAATAATAACTGTCGAACACCTAATTTGTGTACGTTTAGTAGGAAAAAAGTTAATCAAATTAACTGAATAAATTTATTCACCTTTGACAAGGGGACATCTTTCGATTGCCCGACGAGCGACATCTACCGCTCTTCCGAAATCCAGACCTGAAATGGATAGGTTTCACTCATGAAATACACCAATAAACGCACCTTTCTTCGCTGATTTTTCCTTCCGTCTCAATGACAGGTTGGGTTCCGAAATATCTTCACCGAAAATGAACAAGCCTAAAAAATAAATTAAAAATTAAAAATCAAAGGAATCAAACAAACAACACAAACAAACACAAATCACTCACCTTCATCGAAAACTCGCTTATTTGGAGTTAGGGATCGACCACTTCTTCTCAAGGGACGGTCGTCCATTAGCCTGGAAACCAATATATAAATAAACAACACCATAAATAAACAACGAAGAGAAAAAAGGAAATTTATCACGAGATTTGCGAAAATGGTCCCGCAACGAATATTGCAGTTCCGTTATACGTATCTGCAGTTCCGTTACATTTGTCATACGGAGTGGCAAATTTTAAGAGGAACACTTTTATTTTGCGGTTCCGTTATAATTTCAATACCATGTTACGGTATGCAGTTCCGTGTTTCTGCGGGTCCGTAATACGGCCAGGGCACGGGCGAGCGGGCGACACCGGGGCTGCGGCACGGGGAACGGAGGTCGATCTGGAAAGAGTGACGCAGCGTCCATCCTTACTCATAATGCGAATTTTGTTTATGGGGGAAGCAGCTGTAGGCTGGGTGGTCCTCCTCCCTCTCTTCTTGCCTGCCTTAACGGGCGTGGCAAGCTGATCGAGGAGGGCTCCCACACTCCCCGAGAACTCCACCTCCTCGCTCTCCCCCGTCTCCTCCTCCACCACCTCCATCGCATCAGACTCGACTGTGGTACCGACTACCATAGGCTTATCGCCATGTTGGGTGTTGGCCGCAGGAGTCGATGAACAGAGGGGCGGGAAGGCGTCCCCCGATGAGGTCGCCGCAGCCTGTCCATTGGTGGACACCATCCGCTCCACGTTGGGTGCGGGATGGAAGGCACGCGAATTCGCATTGCGGGAGCGGAGCCGCTCATTGTGAGCAGCGAGACCCGCACCGTCATACGAGATACGCGCATGCGCCTTGGCGAGGGCAATCTCAGAGCGAGGGAAACGAACGACATAACGGGAAAGCGCGGCGACAAAATACTTCGGGGTGTGGGAGTTGGTGAACACGAGTTTGAGGTTGCGAGGATTGTGTCTGCTGTGGAGCGCACCGCCCAGCCGGTACACATCCACCACCGGGCCCTCAGCACCAATGGTGTTGAACAGCCATTCGACAGTGGAGCGGTCGTACTGCGACCGGGCATAGGGCGGTACGTCTCCCGGGGCTTCCGGAACCCCGGACAGCACGACACAATGGGTATGCTTGGTTTCAAGTTGGAAAACAATCACCTGAGAGTTGGGCGATGAGGTTCCGTCGTACGGCTCGTCCAACTGCAGGGACATCAGTGGGCGCGGCGGCGGCATGGGCATAGGGACGGGCTTGGGCGGGGGCAAGTGGAACGACATCGGAGGAGGGCACGTACAGGTCACGCAGCGCGAACACGGCATCATCGTTGATGATACTGATCCTCAAACTTGGGTAATTAAACCGGCCACCATTGACGGAAGTTTTTCTCCGTCACATCCACCATCTCGAATGCTGCGGCGGTGCCCTTGTCTCAGATTGCGTCTCAGCGTGTCGATCACAGCATTCAGCACATCTACAATTCCAACATAACAGAATCAATACACCATGGATCACGGCGCGGCGTCGCCGGCGGTGCGAGAGAGCCATTAGGTGGGCGGAGCTTATTATAACTGCGCGCTCCCACATCGCACAAGTTTACTGTACATTTGCAATAGAGCACGCATTCTTAACATCAGGGCAAATACACACGAATATATTTGTACAGTCTCTTTTTGTATTTAATATGATAGTTTCGCCGTGAATGAACTGTGATTTTTTTTCTTCCTCTCTCGCATCGCGCGGTCGGGTCGAAATGATCTTCCCCCAGTACCCTTGAGCAAGGCGGGGAATAGCTCATAAAACGCTGTCTTCCTAGCCCGCGGAGTTACTATTGTGGATTATAATGGAAGGAAAGGAAGACCCGGAGCCCCACTATCGTCTATAATGGTATCTAATTCTAATGGATTATGGAAAGGAAATCGAATGATTGTCGACTGAATATCGATCTAATATCGACTTTCGACCTTCGACCCTACCATCCCCGTTGCTAAACTGTGTTTCTCCCAGCGCTTAGCCCTTGTGGTGTACCGTATGCACTTGTTGTATAGTCAGGGTATAGCAATTCTGGATAAATGATTGATTGATTGATTGATTGATTGAACTGTGATATACAATCCAACGATGGTAAACACATAAACGTCATTTTTATCCACGAACAATCACTCACGTATTGTATTCGTTCTCTATTCCACTTTGGATCTGGTGCGTTCTGCAGGTGAAGGGGTAGGGGTCCGCAATGAGACAACGAGCCTGGAACTACACACTCTATGGACTTTTTTCTATTTAATATGACTACTTTCTAGTCTCAAAAACCGCATCAGCATCGCTCTCCCCTATTTTCACAAATCTGTCCTCTCCCCAACACTGTCAGTGGCGCCGCGCACCCAGACCAAGGGGTCCGCTATGAGACAACCGTCGAGCCTGGAACTACACACTCTATGGACTTTTTCTATTTAATATGTCTACTTTCGAGTCTCGAAAACCGCATTAGCATCGCTCTCCCCTACTTTTCACAAATCTGTCCTCTCCCCAACACTGTCAGTGGCGCCGCGCACCCAGACCAAGGGGTCCGCTATGAGACAACCGTCGAGTCTGGAACTACACACTCTATGGACTTTTTCTATTTAATATGTCTACTTTCTAGTCTCAAAAACCGCATTAGCATCGCTCTCCCCTATTTTCACAAATCTGTCCTCTCCCCAACACTGTCAGTGGCGCCGCGCACCCAGACCAAGGGGTCCGCTATGAGACAACCGTCGAGTCTGGAATTACACACTCTATGGACTTTTTCTATTTAATATGTCTACTTTCGAGAAAAACCGCATTAGCATCGCTCTCCCCTACTTTTCACAAATCTGTCCTCTCTCCAACACTGTCAGTGCGTTTATGTTTGCGAAGTGCATTTTTGATCAGTTTTTATTATCATGAAAACAAATCGAATTGTCCGTCTTGGTCAAATCGTAACCATCTGTATTTGACATCTGGAAGAAAATATCGATAATCAATCGATACGCGATCAGCCCGATTCTACGAACAAGTGAAATGCAAACACTAGGTACCAGCTACTATTAGAACGTTTGGCTCCTACTCAACCACCGTGACCTTGAGAGCGTTGTGCTCGATGGTCTTGGACTCAGACGGTAACTGTTCAAAGTTTCCGTCAATGATTTCCATCATGGGACCAGGAGAAGAACATGAAGAAGAGCAGGTTTCCGACTCAATGGGAGCGTAAATTGTTTCGAGAGATTGGAAAGAAAGAAGAGAGGAGGGAAAGGAGTAAAATGAGAGATAAGAGATGGCCGCACCCCCCAAGAATTGTGGACACTATTGTGTGAAGGCGAGCCTGAGTCTGATTCTTCTGACCACACTGGTTCTGCCATGCTCAGACAAATGACTCTGAGAAACGATGCAATGTGTTGATTGGGAAAGGGCGTGGTTAAAGGAACACTGGCGACTTATTTCTGCCACAACCTGCCACAACTCCTCATTTTCACACGAGCAAAACATTTGGCCGTGACCGGAAATTAACCCGCGAAGTTCGGGCGCTACAACGCAGCGCACATGCACTGAGCCAAGAAGCAAGTGACCGGCCGTTGTTCATTTGCGGTTATGTCTCCAATCCCAGTTTTGCAGTGAACCGTTGGCGGGAAATTCAAATTTTGAGCTGCATTCTTAGCAGTTGCAGAATCGAAAGTAACGCATAACCGTCGTTTTTTCGCTAAAACTGCAAATGTGTTAGGTTAATATGATTTTTAATAATACTCCGAGTCGAAAATAAGTCGCCACTGTTGCTTTAAGCTAATGTGAAAACAATCTCATGTCTTATTTTGCATGCCTATCCAAATTATTTTTCTTTGTTGTTCCAATGACGCTTTTAACGCCAAGAGAGCGATAAGAGAGAGAGAGAGAGAGAGAGAGAGAGAGAGAGAGCGCTTCTCCTTTGCCTTCTTTTTCTCCTCTGCTTTCCGCTCTCTGCCTGGGCCGTTTCAGTCGGTAGAACCATTCCTCTGTAGCTCACATATCAGTGGTTTGCCTCGTAGTATCCGTATGTTATCGAGTCGAATGCACGCGACGTCGCCATCTGCTGGACGAGCGACCTTAATCAATATATTGAGTGCTGATGTTCATTCTGATGCCATTCACTTACTAGCTGCGTCGTCCATAGTAGTCGAGTATCGACTCTCGATGGCGCTGTACAAGGCGCTTGTCTCCATGCTCCCGTGGTGGGAGAGAATCAGATGAGCAGCTGCCACTGGTTTCACCTGTGGATGCGGGAAGAGTATGGCGACACGTGCGACATTGGCGAACCTTCTTGTGTAAGTCGCCTGAGAGGTAGCCGTGCCTCCACGCAGCCGACGCCACCTCGCGTGGGTGGTGGAATGGTCTCATCTACCTCATCTCACTCACCTACACTATTTTTTTCATTGTGAACATTTATCGAACGTGATTTCTTTAAATGTCTTTGTTAGTTTATTTTGTTGTTGTTTGAGGTAAGTCGCATTTCGAACAGGTCGGAGTACGCAGTGAAAATGGAGTCTTTGGCTGCCCCGAAAAAAATGTTCGAGATGGATCACATGGACTATTGTGTAGGTGCGTTCATCTCTGATCTTCCGTATATGTTACGGTACGGGTGATGCGATCGGCCGGTTCGGAAGCTAGCAAGCATATCTGTGATGTTGTTGGAAGGAGCATAATTCCCGGATACACGTTTTTTTGTAATGGAACTCGTGGATACTTTAATAAGATAGGTGTTTGTTTTCGAGGTTGGCTGCAACTTCGCGGAGTTGAAGAACGACATGATTATTAAGCGATTTTCCATGTCGACTAGTGTCAAGGTATTCAGTGTATTTCTGCAACCCGAAACATTTAGATGGCCGAACAAACTCTCAAAGCAATCGAGGACCTGCACGACGACGGACACATTCACAGAGACATCAAAATCAAACCCAGCAACATTGCGATCCGTGACCAGGTTACTTACCATTTATCTCATTTCTCTTTTCATCTTTTCTCCTACTAACATTATTATTGATATTGTCTCATCATTACACCTCTCCCTTTCGTTTTGTCCCATACTTATCTCTCATCATCTTCTCTCGCACCTGGAGCGATCTGCTCGGCAGTCCGCTCCAGGTGGCCTCACTTGCCCTCTATTCTTCTCCTTTTCCATTTTCTGTTTTTTTTTGGTTTATAACGTAATTACAGGACGACATCGAGTCTTGGTTCTACATGATCGTCGAGTGGACTTCTGCAAGGAGGAGATCCGTGGAGACGTGACCGTGCACAACTTGCTGGAACACTGCCCCGAGACGGAGTACAATCTCCTGCTTCGGTAGGAAATCTTGTTACTGACGACGGGCGATTACTGTATTACTTTAAGATATATTGACAAGCTGACGTATAGAAGTGTGCATTCATCTCATCTCATTTAAGATACATTGACAAGCTGACGTATAGAAGAGACTACGACTATTGTCAAGCTATTCTGGAGCGTGGCAGACGGTGTGTGTTTCCGTTAGTGTTTGTTATTTACTTGTTGATCAGGCGAGCAATGTGATTGGAAGAGAGCCGCTTGAGTGGGATAACGATATTCCATACAAGGTGAGAAAGAACAGATGTATTAGAGAAAATATCGCTATTTTCAGGGACCAAACTATATCAACCAGCGACTACTCGGCGGTAAGCAGACCTACATTGATGAATTATAATTATTCATAATGTGAGAGATGTGTCATCTCTTTGTTGTGATTCTCACGCTCGTCTCTTGTTGTGGTTTTGATGCTTTGCGATGCGATAATATGTATATAACCGATCAGTGAGATCGATCGAGGCTCATTCCGGACAAACCTTTCCCACTAACACGTTGCCCATGCTGACTATGATTATTCTTTGTTTATTCTCGACGTTGAACAGACTCACGATCGCAACGATCCAATCCAAATTCTCTCGTAAAACTGCTATACAATGCACAAAACAGTATAAAGTAAATCAATCAATAATCATTGATTCTCGTCATCGGAATCTCCAATGACAGTCTCTGCCACTCCTCTCCTACTCATGAGTGCTGCCAGGAGATCATTTGCGAGGGGCGCACGGGGTCTCTCCTCCTCCTCTTCCTCCTCTACTCCCTCCCCTTCTCCATGCAGCTCCTCCGGCCCTCTCCGTCTCTCCTCCTCCCTCTTCTCCTCCTGCTCCTTCTCCACTCGCAGCTTCTCCGCCATCTCCACTTCAGTCGTGCCATAGAACGCGGCCAGAGCCCTGAACAACACATGAAATAGCAGTTACTGAAGTTCGAGGTTACTGACGCAATATCCTCACCTCATCTCTCTTCTCTGCATATCCTCTGCCCTTCCAGTGAGTGCCGCTCGGAGTTCTCCTAGAATGGCACTGCCAGTCTGTCTGTCCAACACCTCCTCCTCGTGTCCACTCCAGCCAGACACTGCTTCCGGGGCTGACAGCGCTTCGAAGAACTGAACATAGCTCACCTCCCCCTCTTTCTCTCCATTTCTCAATCAGCGCTCACCCACCTCATCTCTAGGCGGCTGGTTGAGCGGTACGGACTTCCTCTCCTCTTCCACCCTCTCCTCTTCGCCTCTCTCATCTCCTCTGCCCTCATCCTTCCTCTCCACTCTATCCATCTCTCGCGCGTCCAATGAGGCGAGGATAGATCGCAGAGCTCGGATCAACTGCGACTCATCCACACTGCCACAGTCAAGGCTACAACCTCATCATAAACAACGACAGCAACAGCAACAGCCGCACCCACTCACCCATCGAGAAGCGCCTCGAGTTGCACAGTAGCCCTCGCAGTCGGGGTCGATTCGACAGCAGCCATCACCTTCTTCTCCCTCACCCCGCGAGAGCTGCCGCGGGTGAGACACTCTGGACACTCACTACTCATTATAGTGGCCGGCCCGCAAATCAGTTCCACTCTTTTCACGAGAGACATTAGGGTGGTTAGACAACGATCAGAACCTTTTGGATGATGTTTTCAATTTGACAAAACTTCGCCGTGGGTACACAAGATCGAACCCGCGGAGTGCTGCTTCCTGAGCGAGAGCGTTACCAATACGCCATGTGGTGATGTGGGAGAATCAGTAGTTTAGAGAAATGAACGGCAAAAACTAATTTGCTGTGCATTCCGTTCAGTATACGGTATGTTCAAAACCCACGATAATCTTTTCAACGAAAATCCTGAGCTAAGTGCGAGCCTATTATACTCTACTCTAAACTCACTACTCTACTCTAGAAACACTCTAGAAACTTTAGAAACGTGAGTCATCTTTCCCTCTCTCTCTCTTCCTCCCCCTCTCTCTCACTCCCTCTCTCTCTCTCTCTTCCTCCCCCTCTCTCTCTTCCTCCCCCTCTCTCTCACTCCCTCTCTCACCCCCTCTCTCTCCCTCTCTCTCTCTCACCCTCTGCATGCCGCATGTCTCTCGCCACTCCATCCACCGCCGCATTCAGTCGGTTCAGCGTGTGCGACAGATGAGCGTCCATCTGGCCTAAAAAAGCCTCGATCATTCTTGACAATAACCCCTCGTGCTCTTCTGTCCGCACCCACCATCGATGAGCTGTAGGAGAACGAGTCGCAGTAGCTCACTCCTCTGCAGGAAACACAACTCGTACACCGTCTGCAATCAACGTCTGAAGCATCTTCTCATAAGCATCTTCTCACCCATCCATGTTCTCAAGTGTAACACAAACAAATCTCTCAAACATTGTTTTCACCGAATTCAAAAAAATAATCATTCAGAGCATTCAGTTTTAACAAGAAAGGCTTTATGACGCTCTTTAATGCTAAGGTTTTACCTATTTTGGAATATAATACTGAGTGCCTCATTGATATAAAGAAAACTTACTGGGATCCAGTTGAGAAAATTCAAAGAAAGTTTACAAAACGTTTTTGTCCGAATCTTGAGTATGATCAAAGACGGAAAGAACTTGATCTCAAACCTCTTTCATTCCGCAGAACAATCAAAAATGTTTGTACTGCACACAAGTATGTGTATGGTCAAGTTTGGGTGGACAAAGAAGACAATCCGATTGTATTATACTCAAAAGAATCTTCAATTCAGTCAAGGAGTAGAGGAAATGGACTGAAAATCTTCTCAAAATCAACCACTGCTCTCGAACAATCTTTCCTATCTCACAGAATTTGCACTGTTTGGAATCAGTTACCAACTTTCATCGTTTGTGAAGACAATTCCAAATTATTCAAAACAAATCTGACGAACTATCTCATGAAAAATGTTCTGAAATCATATACAGCGAACTAGTATACTGACTGCACTGTACCGCGCAATGCTGCGCGTCTTCCTCAATTACAGTTAGCGGCACTACTCCACTATGTGGTAGCCACTCCACTCTGGGGGCGGTGCCGGGGTAGGCATCGGGGGCGCGGGTGCGGTCACTCTACTGCGGTCTGTCTCCCACGGCAGCAGCATCTATCCACCCAAATATTACAGTAGCATGTACTGTACATTGGTGCATTTACATCTTCGTTATTTATTGCTCCCGTGTATACCTATCCTAGTCGATTACGATAAACATTACATTACATTACAATATCTTACCTGTAGAGCTGGGAGTGCGCAGAGCCTCTCTCTGGTCGCCTCGTCGTCGCCTTCCCATTCCATCAGCTGGCGCATCTCGGACGGCATACACGACCACAGCAGACACACCTGCTCCTCCACCCTCAAACCACAACCCGAGTCATCTCAGTATCCCATCATTCCATTGCACATTCCGGATTCCAAGAATCACTGGTTCCAAAATAACATATGAACATTTGTTTCACCGCGGACCTGTTGTGATGGAGCTCCCGCGCAGCGGAGTGCATCTCGCGCGCCCATTGTCGGAGGGAGAGGAGGGCGCGCCAGCGGACAGCCGATAGACAACACGGGATGCCCACACTGGATGGACAGGTACATAAAGTAGTGGTCAGTCTCTTCAAACTATTTCGAATCGCCATCAAACTACTCCCGATATGCTTTGCGATTTGCCTTGCGATTTGCCTTCGAATTACTTCGGATATGTGTTCGAAGAGACTGACCACGCCTTAAAACAAGAACAAAGAGACACTCACCCGAACGCGGCGACGTGTCTGTGCTTGAGTGCGCGCAGCAGAGCGGCCGCCCGTATCCTCGCGCTTTCTGTCGACGCGACCGCGCCCCGCACCGCCCGCCCACACTGCCACCACTCACGCACGCACCACGCAGCGACGGGAGGGAGCAGCAGCCCGCCTGCACACTACCACTCTACACTTGCTTCTTCGCTGTCCCCTCACCTGCCACTCCTATACTCGGCTTCCACACTGCGATCGCAGCAGCCGCAGCCGCCCCCGCAGCCAGCGTCCCTCTTCTAATGGGTGGCTGGGGTGGGGGCCGCGCGGCCAGCCAGCTCTCCACACTCTCCGCGTCTGCTGCCTCCAGCACATCCAACACCCCGTCGTCCAGAAGGCAGTCTGCCAGACGACGCGACAGCCACGGCGTCACAGAAGCGCGCATTCTCAAATGTAAACGTGAAATTAAGAACATCGTTCGCAAAATCGCACCATTCATCACGTCGTTCGTATCATCATCATTTCTCACACCGCACACATAGCGGTCGGCCCGCCTCTTGTTGCAAACAAAATGCTACTCGCCCTTCTACTGATTCCCCTCATTCATATCGCCCACGTAAAGACATGCAGGGATGCATTCGAGAAATGCATCGTCGAGGTACGGAGAACGAGAGAGAGAGAGAGAGAGAGAGAGAGAGAGACCTCCTCCCTTCCTCAGTCCCCTGTCCACCCTGTGATCCCTCCGAAGCGCACGCAGCTCTTCCAATTCTGCGACGACATGCGCATATACTACGCGCCCTGCATCTACAAACAAGTGGGCGGGGCCTAAATGGGTGGAGTCAATCTAGTTCTTGAGATGGGATTCACCTTCCAAGACAACGGCTCACTCTTCTCGCGTGCGAAAGTCTTCCGCGAGTGCCACGCTAATATGGGAAACGTCACGCAACTCGTGAGTCCCTCTTTCCTTTGGTTTCTCACTCAGTCCTCCACTCTCATCTCTAAAATAGCTGTCAGTCTCTTCGAAATTGTTTCTTTCAATCACAACCAGACAGCGAATACCGAAGTCTTTCCGACTGAGGCTGACCTGACCGCACCATCTCTAGGCCGGCACAGCTCACCCGGTAGACGAGGATGGGTCCGAGCTGTCGCCGGTGGCATTCGAGGCAGACGCCCGCACTCTCCTTCGACACTTCAACACATTCTGCCTCTATAAGGACCTCGTCGACGGAATCAACCCGCTCAAGTTCGAGTGGGTATCCTCTCCGCCAGGCTATAGTATAACTAACCCTTGCAGGACGCTCCGCCGTGAGTGTGTCACCAAGAACCCTACCAAGGAGAACTGCTGGTATACCAGGAGGGAGGTGTACGGTGATTCCAAGACAAGCTACTTCCACGCGCTGCACAAAAGCAGGTTGGCGCATCTTCCAGTACAAGACATCCATGCACTTCAGCTCCCTTCCCAGTACCTCTTCCTCTTCCACCGTCTACTCTGCTATCGCAGCACTTCTCATCATCCTTCTCAACTAATCTCGATGATCATCACTCGATAAATTATCAATTTTTCCTCACAAAATACAAACGGAATACCTAACCGTATACACAACGATACACAGGCAATTGTTCATAAAACGTAATTCTTTATCTAACGGTTATTGGTATTCAGCCGAGAAAGAGATGATACAAGTATTGTGGTTTAGTAGCGAATGCACGCAACGCGAGCTGAGCTGAGAATCACAATGAATGATTGTCGAGGACTCAGCTGGCCGATCAGCTGATCGCAACAGCTGATCAGCTACCCTCAACAACCGCACTACGCGTTCAAATAGCACGTATACAATGAAACAATGTCGAAAACCGGGCGCAGGGGATAGTGAGAGATTGGGTTGCAAAGTAATTGGGACACATTGTGATACTCCTAGAATTTTCAGAAAGAAATAGATAGCTTTCAATAAATTAACTTTGTCATATAAGGGATAAAAACGTGCGCGGCTGAATTCGCTAGTGAGAGGGGAGGCGCTAGTCTGATGAGACGCGTGGGAAAGACAGAGCGCGGGGCGGAGCTTGCGGGGGCGGGGCTACTCGGCCTCCATCTCAATGTTTCCGTCCGACTGGGCGGCGTCGTGCCGGCGGTAGACGAGCATGTAGGGGGAGCGGGCGGTCCACGGATCCCGCGGCGCCTCCGTCTGCGAGGTGCACGAGTCGTTGAAGTCGTACCTGCAGTGTCACTCGTTATCCACCTATCCGACCCTCTTTCTCTCTCCCTCTCTGTCCACTCACCACTTCCCGCTGTTCTTGTTGACAGCCGTGGCCGTGTAGTGTCCTCCACCGAGCCCTCCCATATGATGACTCACACCTATCAGATCGTACTTCACCTCCTCGTGTCTGCTGTTCGCCAGCTTAGAGTTGAGCTCAAAGTTCCTGCAAACACCCTTCATGACTCCGCCCTTCCAAGCCCCGCCCTCTCGACTCACTTGACAGGGATGACGACGGGGATGTCAATCTTCTCCCTGCTCCACCGAGAGTACTGGAACCTCTTGAGGTGTACAATGAGCACCTCCGGCAGCTTCCACAGATCCAGCTTCTTCGATGCGCGCTCGTGCTTCTTGCAGCGGGGACAGTACCTGCAAGGAGAGGAAGTGAGAGGGTGAGGGAGAGGGAGAGAGAGAGAGAGAGAGAGAGAAAGGGGGGATGAGAGGGAAAGGGGAGGAGGAAGACTGTCGACTGACCAGCTGTCCTGCTCTCCTAACTGCTCCTCCTTGGTGAACAGGTCGACGCACTCCGAGAGAGTGATCTGTGTGCGCACTCCAGCCGAGCACTCCCTCTCCACTAGATCGGCTCCCTTGTATGAGCGTATGCGAGCCGCGTCCCTCCACTCCACCACCACCGACTGCACCGGCACGTCTGCCGGCCACGCCACCGGAGACTCGTCGCCCACCGGGAACGGAAGCACCGCGCCGCGGCTACAACCACACACCTCACACTCATCCACTTCCAACTCCCACTCACTTCTCCATGTACAGCTTGATCGGCTCGCTCCTCTCGCCTCCATTCATGCTGTCGTCATCGTCAATGGCAGCAGAAGGCGCGACTGCCTCCGATGGAGACTCCCACGTAGCGCGTACCCAGCTCAGAACACTGCCCTCCACCCAACTGCAATCCAATCCATATCACATATACTATCCACCTCTACTCACTTTCTGGTGACCGAGTCCTCCTTCTCCACCGCATAGAGCATGGGGTAGGTGAGGCTCTTTCCGGCCTTGTTCCGGTTGCGCACCAGCACGAGGCGAGTCGAGGGCAGAGTGAGCTGCATGGCCAGCAACTCCCTCGCCACTCCGTCCGACGAGAGCACCGGCTGAGAGCCGTCGACAACCTCCACGCGGTCGGAAAGCGAGTCCCAGTGGTACACGGCCACCTGCACAGGATAGAGAGGGTGAGGAGGAGGGAAGGGGGAGGGAGGGCCTCACGTTCATGTCGGGTTGGCCGAGGTTCGCGCGCATCACGTCCACCATCTCGCTCACCAGAGTCGACCGCACACAAGTGATGGCGAACTGAAGACGCGAGGGTCGCATGGCAATAGTATTACGATTGCCACACACTCACGCCTACCTTAGCCCACTTCTTGGCCGGATTGAACATGAGAGTCACGTTCACGCGCTGAGGGCGCTCCTTGGGCGGCAGGGGAACGGAGAGGAAGCAGAACGGGTCGAACTTGATCGACACCTGCAAGAGAGGGGTGCACGAGGTGAGAGGAGAGGAGTGGGAGACGATCCGACCTTGCTGCAGACGGGGCAGACGAGAGTACTCTTGAGCTGTCCGTGCACCCTGTCCACAATGACACTGTCGTTGCGCGCACTGTACTGCTGCCACGCACGTTCCGCCACCTAAAAAAAACAACTTCCATACCCATTCCATCCACACTCATTCTCCCTCTCTCTTCACTCACCTCGTGCTCCGGCTCTCCCTCCTTCGCCTCCTCCTCCTCTATGTACGGCTTCACCTGCAACACACCACAGTATACCCATCTCTCCTCTCTCTTCTGTCGTCATTCGCACCTTGACCCTGTTGAGATCCTCGTGGAGTCCGTCGAGTAGATATGCGAGCAGCTCCTGCGAATCCTGTTGCGAGTAGCCAGAGAAGCGCGGTGCAAACTGGCCGATAGTCGACTGAAAATATAGTTTCACCAATCACCTTCATATCGACTACCGTACCTTGAGCTTTCTGGGGACGACGCTCGAGTTCTGGCCGCTCCACATGTCGTGTATGAGGTGGCCGTAGGCGCGCGCCAGCTCTCCCTGGGTTCCCAGCGGGTTCGTCTCATTGATGTCGTCAATGTACCTGCAAACACGAGCTATCAATCAATACACGCAACAATCATACAACTCCTTGTAGTATTCCTTGAATCACTGCTTACATTATGGCCATTGCTCCACTGCAACTCATAACTCATTCTCGCCCCACCCTACTCACTTCTTGCTTTCGAAGTACTCTGTGATTGGCGGGACGTTGGAGAGGCACTGTAGGGCGGAGGCCATGAAACACGTGTTGCCGAGGTTCTGCAGGCCGCACACTCCACGCACTCCCCCGCCACTCCGCCAGCTCCCGCCCTCCCCATACGACGAAGACGACACAGACGAGCCGCTGTTCCTGCAACAACCACACGTCAACACGCGAGTTCGAGCAAAACAGAACAATACGTTACCATCTACGCTACGCCCAAATACGACAATTACTAACTCGTCATCCCAGCTCTCCCAGAACTTCCTCCGTTTGTGTGGACGGTGTGCAATGGACTGTCGGGGGAAGCCTGGGAGTGGGAGGCGGGCGGCGAGAAGCCCCGCCCACCATCCGACCGCCCACCACCACACGACGCGCACTCGCCACGCAGCCATGCCTGCCCGCACCCACCCGAACAGCGAGCGGCCGCCCGAGGAAGAGGAGGAGGAGGCCGAGCCGATGAAGCCCACGCCCTTCTCGTCCACCTCGTCCACCAACACCTTCTCGTCCAGCGACAGCACAGACGACAGCACCGACGACGCCTGCACGTCCAGCAGCTCAGGGGCACCGTCCTGACGAAGACACATCATACAATGAGAGAATGACAACAACAAAACAAAACCAGAAACGGAAACAAGTCATACCTTGTGTGCAATGTAGAAGCGCAGCCTGTCGACGGGAATCGAGTCCATACCCAGCTCCTTGAGAGCGCGCGTACGCAGCTGCTCTGAACAACCAAACAGTGCAATCAATCAATAATCAGACCCACCCATCGTCTCCGAGGGGGCGATCCGTAGCTGAACGCTCTTGAGCTGATCCCTCGCGGGACAGATCTGACAGGTACGTTTGAAAGCAACGACATAACCAGCACAACTCACGAACATCAATAAATCATAAACCGAAGTTCAATTAAAATACAAAATTGAATTATTGAATAGACAACTCACAGTGACAATCTTGGGGTAGACCTCGACTATGAGCTTGCCGTTCTCGGCGGGGTTCTCCACAACGCGTCGCTCAATCACGTCCCTGTCAGAGTCGGCGACGTTGAAGGCCGCCTAAACGGATGAACAATAGTCAATAGAACAAAAAAGACAATCAAAATGAATATACCTGCAGAGTCTGGAACTCCTCCTGGGGGACGAGAGTGAAGTCGACACCCTCGCAGAGACCAGACCGCAGCACCCAACGACCGCCTTCTGAACCCGTAATACGGTAACGGTACACAAACAATCAATGCAAAGTGCAGATCAATCACATAACAGCAAACTCACGTTTCTCCGATATGTTCTCGTTGTCGATCTCCGTGATGTCTTCGATGAATCCCTGCTTGGCCGTGTTGATGAGCTTCTTCCACCACAGGTTGCTCACCACGTACCTCAAAACAATCGATCAATCGATAAAGGTAAATAAAAGCAAGAGACTCACCATTTATCGTCAGCGGTGAACACGTGGTTGGACACGTCGTCAATCAACTCCTGCAATGATAACCGTTCAAAACAATACTCGTCCGCTTGCCCACCCTGAGGTGCTTAGCGGTGAGCTGTGCACGGGGCTTCTTCGGCTGGGCTCCGTTCGCGGATGGAGCTCCCGCTGTGTCCATCGCGTTGTTCTCATCCGGAGCATCCAGCTGCGTCATCCCAGCAGCTGGTTCACTACAAAATCGTTTATAACTTCAAAAATAAAGTTGATTACAAAAATATCGATTGGCGGGAGGAGGCGTGATTACCACGAAGAATACTCGCGATGATGACAAATCGATATCCTGTATGAACGTACAAGTTATGAAACAGTCGTGCATGTTGATGTCCGATGACAACTTGATGACAACAAGCGCAATATCACGCAACGTTCAATTTGAGAACACGATGACCGACCGAGAATAGAACGTAACGAAACCACAAAAAAATTCAAAAATGAATCGTGGCGGGACCTTTTTTTTTATAAAAAAGTGGTACATGAAGATACTATAGCCTAATAGTTATTAATAAATTAAACAAATTCGTGAAAATTATTTGAGAAATGAAAAGGTATCACAAAATTTTGACTGGTAAATGGATTGTCAATGAAGAACAATGTTTGAAATAATGTTTATTCGCTCTCACTTACGGTAACTGTTCTGTTATACGGTATGTCTTATATTATTTATAGTTTTGGATGATATCATTAAAAAGACTTCATAATGATGCTACTAATGAACACAACACATTAACACTTATTTGTTGTGGTGAAAATGTCACAAACATTGGTCGCTTCTCTTTCATCCCATCAGAATAATTTTACGATTTTTATATCCACAGATTTTTTTTTCATTTCGGTTATTTTACTCCAAGAATAACCACATGAAAGACGTGAATATTTTACATATGATTTAAAATGTCTCTTTTCATTCCAAGCTTCAACCTGGTCAATGAATTCAAACACAAAAATTTCTCGGCAAAGTAGCATGACATGAACACTCATATCATTTTATTATTACTTTTTCAAAGACTCACAATTCTGTTTCATTGATAGAATTTCTCGAAGAGGATTCAAGAAATCATATTGTGCTTGCAAAATCTGGCAAGAAGTCAACTCTGAGTGAGACGATTGATTAGAGTATCAAGATGTCAGATCTAAGCATTTGACCGGCAACTGTGATAACTCCCAACAATTATGTGATATGTTTCTAGTCGCTGATGCGACATACCATTTCCAAAATTCTGATCCACTTGATAGGTTGCCTATACACGAAAATCTCTTTGCTACATATTTACATCACTATATTGAAAGAAAAGTAACTCGATATATGATATCTAACAAAAATTTTTTAGGAAGAAATTATAAAGTGTCACTCGTTATTGAAGTAGTTCTGAGAGAATCTAATTCCAGTGAGCCTATATTTCAATATTTATATATGATGAAATATACATTCCTCTTATTTCTCTGCCAGCAGGCGGTCGCGTGCCTTCCCCTGTTATTCCCCCGACCCCTGAACAATGCTGTGAGGCGGAGGACACTAACTGGACTGGTACTCGATTTTGCTACTCTCTACATCTACGGCATTGAGACTGGAGAAGAATCCTCGAAGACGATGACACTCTCGGAGACGTCTCTTCGCGATCGATCGTTGAAGCCCGGATCTTCCGCCGCTGAGATCGAAACTTCCTCAGAAGCCGCACGCAGGGGATGACAAGCATCACCAACAACACGTACGCATCTACGGAACTACCGAAATCCGTGTTGTTGGAACTCGCAGTAGGCATTGTATTACTGTATTTTACCGTATCCCACCGTAATTTACGTAATCGATATTGTGTGCTACTTGATTCGAGATAAATATTATGATTTGTATGATTATGATATTTCAATAAATTAATTTTGAGTGATAGCCCTCTCTCTCCCCCCCCCCCCCTCTCTCTTTCTCTCTTTCTCCTCTCCCCTCTCGAATCTTCCTATAGTCGCGTGTGCGTGTGGCGTGTCCTCTGCTTTTTTCGTCCCGACCCACAAGGCAGTGCCCTCTCTGTTTTGGTTGTTTCTCGGAATGAATCATTGATGCGTGCTCTTTATGACCCATTTTCATTGTCCCACATTCAACTCCTCGTGACTCACACTCACTTCCACCACAATCACAGAGTATTTTATCGGAGAATGCGTGTGTGACTTGGTTTGTACAGTCATGCTGGTAGACTAGAGAGTGGGCGTGGCGAAGTGGGCGGAGCTCGTGGCGGGGGTTCAGATGAGTAGTTGATCGAGGTACATGAGCTCAGCGTCGGGTAGGGCTCGTTTTCCGAATCTGTAGTAGGAGGAGCGCGTCTTGGTCTGCCTCTTTTCAGACACTGCCCGTCTGGCGCGAATCGCTGCAACAAACCACTTGAAACAAATACAAACAATCATCTCATTGGAGAACATTTGTTCTATACCACTACTTTATTAGAACATAGTGTTGTTGCAGGATCATACGTTTTTGAAAAAAATCCTCGCTCCTTTATTTTACTTGCACCTTTCATTTTCGTTCATTCTCGCGCCTCACAATTCGTTCCGTGCGTGTTGTCCCTCATCTTTAAACTAAAAGGGAGTGATCCCATTTCCCATAATAACCGCAGTCATTTAGTTGAACTAGAAATGACGTCCTCTCTTTTCGGACCAACTCCCACACACACCCAACACCCAGAAAACAACGGAAATTTGAGCTACTGTCCAGAAGTGGGCATAATTCCATTAGCCTAAATGGGATCGCCGGGGCACATTATACAAATCACATTAGTCTACACTACCACATAACTGCTTTCTGCAAAACCTTCGTAAATTGATAATATATTGAGCAATACAGGCTGAACATGATTCTTCAAACGAACAGGTTACTAGTATTTGCTATTGGAGTTGTCTCAAGTGTTTGAGGTTTTAGTAATGAAAACTGTTCATGTTAGTTTAATGATAACACACAACACACTATTGTTTATTCACTATTCTATTAGCAGTTTACCAGTAATCTAAGTATTCTAAACATTCTGCTTGAAAGAAAAGAGACGAACGTTGTTGTTGTGCAGAAACAAAGGAGAGAAGGAGGCAAAACGCGAGAACGACTGCCAACACCTTCATTGTAGGGGGACCTGGAACGGGGAGGATCGGTAGAAGAAGATATGACGAGGCTGCAAAACGGATCGCGGAACAAATGCCAACTACATGAATGAACGAGTGAGCGATTCGCAAATTGAAAACACGTCTTCTGTATTCCTTTACAAAACAAATGCCATAATACTCGACTGACGTGAAGTGAGTCATTTAGTGGATAGAGATATTGTTTCGAATAGAAGAACGCACGTCATCCGAATTTTCTGCTCATGAGTGTATAACGCAGAACAAGCCTCGAGGCGCGAAACTGTCGCCTCGATTCATGCGAAAAACCACGAAATTTGATTGATGATGGTGTTGTTGTGAATGAGAGATGGAAACATAACATACCGTCATCCAATCCGAAAACGCTAATGAATAACTACAAGGGAAAATTGCAACATACGTGTCACGAAAGAGGGAGAGACGAGTGAGTGAGTGAGAGAGGGAGAGAGAGATGGAGAGAGAGAGAGAAAGAGAGAGAGAGAGAGAGAGAGAGAGAGAGAGAACTGACTCATCGAGTGGATGCAACACGCTTCGATCTGCCCTCGTCTGGCTGCAGGGCTAGAGAGTGGGGAGAGAGTGTGTGATAGGAGAGAGCGCAGGGTGATCCGTTCAACACATGCCCTCACTTCTTCCTCGCTTCTTTTGCACACGTGCAACCACCACGTGTGAAAAGAAGAAGGCTGAGCCGGCAATCGGAGAGACGCTTTTACAAGACTAGCACAGACAAAGAAGAGGAGGAGAGGAGGAGAGGGGGAGGGGATAGTGGGAGCAGAGTGCGAATGCGAGGATATGTTCGTGACCTCCCCGGATCTCATAAACAGAGATGCCTATCAGAGCCACTCGAAAGGTCGCGCCAAGGAATGCGGATGCAAGGCGCTTCATTGTCACTGTAATTCCTCCGCTACACAACAGCAAAGAGTGAATTATACAGCAGGTCACACACATTCCCGAGAGTGAGAGGCAATCCACACTCGCTCGCTCTCACTCCGAGGCGACGCCACACATATAAGGCAAAGGGGGCGGGGCGAGAGGAGGTCATCTACAGTATCCCAGCAGGGTCACTGCAAACCCACACCACTTTCACACACACAAAAAACGCTTCGCCTCTCCATATTTAGAAGAGGCGGAGAATAGGAGTTACAAGTACAGCAGTCACTGGTAAGTTACTATGTATATGCACACGCACTGAGAGCCTCTCACCGCTACATTGTCGCGTCTTGTTTTGATGCGGCCGCCTATTTGAGATTGGAATGCGGGCATCGACTGTGAATGGGTGTGGAATGGTCAATAAACGACTGCGAGAGGCGCGCATCAAGTGGCAAAGTGTGAATTACTCCATTCTTCACAACCCGAGCAGAGAGGGGAGAGAACAGTGGACAGTGAATGCGCGATGATTGAATGCTTCACGTCACTCCATCCCCACTCTGTCCCATCCTCCCACACTCTCCCCTTCTCGACAGCGGTCCGTGGGGTCCAGTCCAGTCTTGTTTTGTGTCCGCTCTCGAGCAGAGAATGATGGTGGGTTATGAGAAAGAGTCACAAGAAGTTTCGAAGCCAGATAAGTCAGGGAGAGAGAGAGAGAGAGAGAGAGAGAGAGAGAATCAACACATTCACGTCAATGTGTTGAAGTCACTCATTCACGAGTGCGAAACCCTTCACCCAGCCTGCTATGTGGACTGAAAAGGGGGAAAGCACCACACGTTCGAATTACCATAATACACGTATTCAGTCGGCGGTTCGCGTATCAAAATAGTCCTAGTGACGCAAACGGCGGGCAATTTGAAAGAAAGGCAAAGAAAACGGAGTCGCGGTTGGAAGAACGATTGTAAGGGAATCAGTGGAGGCATGCCTGCACTCGCAACACAATCATCCCACACCCCACACACACTATTGTGACAACGCCTCGCATCTCGATTATCCCGATACTCGCAGCTGACATCATCCATCAGCTGATCACACTGCTCACGTCATCGATCAGCTGATCGAGACACATGTCTGTGGCGCGGCCTTGGTGAGAGGAGAAAGAGTTTGCATTCCCATCGGAAGCGAATTCCGTGTCTACGAACGGGGGAGGCTAAAAACTGCATGAAAAAGTAGTGAGAATGGAATGAAGGTGTGAATAGAATGCATATTGCATAAGCAATGAGTGACGAGAGGTGAGACAGGGGACAAGGAACCAGGGATACGAATCGGGCACGCGGACATGTGTAACATCCCTTCCCCACCTTCCACATATGCACTCAATTGTTTGGAAACAGGACAAAGCAACAAAACCGCACAAAGTATGTTTATGCCGAAGACACACACCGTTAATACAACACATATGATATGATAAAGATAGCAGAGTAATCGGATTGGCTAAAGACACGAGGAACACGCGACAGAGTGAAATCTCAATTACAACCGTAGAGATATGAGGGATGAGATGCGAGTGGGGTACATGACATGGCAGCATATCTAGCGGCTACCTCCTATCCCTCCGCCTCTCCTGCTCCTGCACTTGCTCTCTCTCCTGCTCCTCCTCCTTCTCCTTCTCCTGCTCCTGCTCCTTTCTCTTCTCTCTCCTCCCCGGCAAAGTGGCGGCGATCGTGCGATGCAGGAATTCCTTGTTCATATTCGCTCCTTTCGGTCGCAGCCTGAAACATACTCCCACTCTTTTTCAATCACAATTCCCGCAATTTGATTTGTAATATGACGCGCAACATTCAACCGTCACCTGATTCCCTGCAAACTACAACTTTTTATATAGATTTTAATTCAGTTTTCTTGTACCGCAGAGAGATCATTACACTCAAATGTACCAACATTTGACGTAGAAAATGTCATCAAACGTCTATAAACGGCTCGCGGGAGAGTATTATGACCGAACCGCCGACCCATTTTTTTGTAGCCCGAATAACTCGAAATAATGAAAATATGAAAATAATTGTGGCTATTGGTAAAGAACAGCGAAGGCGTTCTGAGAATCATTGGGAGCATAAAACAGCGGTCATGCTATTACTGTGCATAAAACTGCAAGAACGCAGCACAACGATAGAAAAGAAACACGGAAAGGGCACACACTACTTATACGGTTTCCCACATACGAATCAGCAGGCAAGTTCAGAAGACAACGTCTGCTAATTTCATCGGATGATGCACGTTCTAATAACGCGCGTGTGAACTGAAGCCCCTGGAAACTACGAAAAGAAAACAAAAAATCCATTCAAGAAATAGGGTAACAAAAGCGTTATTCATGATGTCAATTTTGAAATTGAATTAAACAATCTATACACTGTCTCTGAGTTCACCTACAAAACTATAAAAAATCGCTCACTGTATTTTATTCAACTAATCACAATATGAAAACCCAATGAATGCCTGCGTACGCACCATCCCTGTGGTCCGACCTGGCCGGCCCGGTCCCTCGCCCGGCTCGCCTCCCTCAATAGCTGCTCCTTGGCACGCTGCCTTCTCCCCCGCTCCTCCTCCGTCTCCTCCTCCTTCTCCTTCTCCACCACCACCACATCTTCCTTCCTCTTCTTACTCTCCCCTCCCTCCTTTCCTGCCAGTCTCTTCCTGTTCAACAGCTGATTCATCAGCTGTTCTCGAGACGGACCTTCTCCGCTCATCTACAACAAAAAAACGTGAAATTATTAAAATCCTGCAGATATCGCATCGGTCCCGCAACAATTATCTCCACCTCTCACCAAAACCAGCACACAGTAAAACATTTATCAACACATCTGTCATATATTCACAGTGAAATAGATACACAGAGACACGTTTCATAGCACTTGTGTTGTGGGGGTGACACTCCCGATGGGTGAGTAGTGGGTGAGGGTGAGAACCGTCTCGCGCTCCCTGCAGGCTAAGTGAATCGAATGCAGCACCGTCCTCTCCTCTGTCTAGGCGGACACGTCGAATCCCTCCTCGACGACGCCGCTGTCGAGTGAGTGGAAGGAGAGTCTCCTGGTGTGAGTGCCGGGGGGACTGGGGCGGCCTCCGGAGGGCGACGGACGACCGCTAGCCACTCCCGCCACTCCCTCTTCCGGCAGACCGCTGTCCCTCTGCACTGCCTGCAGACCCCGGTCACGATCCAACTCCATGTCCAGTCGAACCGCCTCCATCGCAGAACACTCCGCCATAGACTCGCGCACGTCAGCAACGAACCGAACCCTAAAGGGAAACATTCACTCACATCCCTTTCTTCATCCTCTCTCTCTCACCTGTCATCCGAATTCCTCGCGTTGAGCACAATCTTGGTCCCGTCGGCTCCGGCGATGCTCAGTCCGCAGTCGTACTGTCCGCGGGAGAACATCTCGACAGCAGCTCCGAGGAGGGGCAGCCAGCACTTGAGCTGGTACGAGTCGGCAGAGCCGGGGGTGGACTGGCGGCGACGGGACGAGCACTTGGTCACCTGGAAGGGGGGGGGGTGAGAAGGGGGGGAGAGAGAGGGGAGGGAGGGGAGGGAAGGGACACTCACGACTAGCATATCATTGAACAGGAACACGTCTCTCTCGTGGGCGGTGACCGCCTGTCTCTTCTGCGGGTCGGCCACCTGCTGCAGACGACAGTAGCACACCAGACGGCGGTGCGGCTCCGACAGCTTCTGCAACGGCTATTCGTCACTCTCTCTCTCTCTCTCTCTCTCTCTCTGTCTCTCTGTCTCTCTCTCTCTCTCTATCTCTCTCTCTCCCTCTCTCTCTCCCTCTCTCCCCTGTCCACTCACCGGCTTGTCCTTGCCGGCTATGCTGGCATCCAGCTGTGCCACCTGTGCGACGTGGTCGTCTCCCGGCCGGAACTCGTCCTGCTTCACCCTGTCGAACACGTCTTCCAGCAGCTTCCGCGAGATACACTCGCCCTGGTCAACGCCACGCAGGTTCTGAACAAGGACAGTCTCGGCACAGTTGGCACACAACTCTTACACGCACTGCTTTTCGACCACAACAATTGTGAGATAACGAGAGAGAGAGAGAGAGAGAGAGAGAGAGAGAGAGAGAGAATGCTCACCTTGACAAAGTCGTCCCTCTTCATTCTGTTGGCTGCCTTGAGACTGCGGGAGTGCTGGTCCGTGTTGAGCATGATGATGGCGAATGAGAGAATGAACACAGTGTCCTCCCCTCCCGCAAAGTCCGCCATACGCTGCGGGTTGCTGCGAGCGTAGTGCGCAGCGAACACCTCAACAATCAATCAATCATATACAACCAATTAAAAATCAAGCAGATAAATCAATGAATCGATAAGTGCGCGCACCTGCATGATCCTCTCAATCTTCTGCGCCTCTCCGGGGAGATGGAAAAAGTTGAGGGTCCTCCGAAGGGCAGAATCCACCTCCAGACCGCGAACATCGATCAGAGAGATGAACGTCCTACAACACACAACATTCATCCATTCAATACACACAGTACACAACTTTCACAAACATCGGTAACAAAACACTGATCTATGTACACCAAACATCTTCACTTATCACAAGATTACATCACTAACCACTACCCAATTGCCATGAATGACTCACTCGAGAAGAGTGGCGTGGAAAGGCGAGTGGAGGACGCCGAGGTACTCTCCGACCATCTTCCGGCTGAGGCCCCTCCGCCCGAACAGCAGCCTCGCCAGCGACTCGGCCTGCCCGTCCACGAACCCCCACTCAAGCAGCAGACGCACGCCGCGCTCCGGTTTCCTACAATGGTACTACAGTACACCCCGATTTTCTGATAATCAATACAAGAACCCTACTGACTTGTTGAAGAAGTTGAGGGCGATCCTGTACTGTCGCTTCCTCTCGAGCTCTGTGAGTGGACGGGGCGCAGGCTTCTCCGACGCACCAGGCTGCGGATGCGAGTCAGCCACCACCACCTCCCTACAACAACACACAATACAAACAACCGAGAGGGCAATCGACTGACCGCTTCTTCTGCAGCCTGGGCAGCGAGTTGCTGTGGTTGGGGTTGGACTGGGCGAGACCGCGCGGGATCCACACAGAAGGCTGCGGCGCGCAACGGCTCTGAACAAACATGATTGATAACCATGTGTCGAGAGATGTACACCACTCTGACTCACGTGTTGTAGGTGTGAGAGGCTGCCGGCTGGCTGGAGTGCGTGTCCGTTCCTCTGTCCCCCTCCTCCTCCTCCTCCATCACAGGGCATCCGCCGCGCCACCAACCGCGGCGACATCAGAGAGTCTGCAACAATCAACACGTCAGCCTCCCTCGTCAACCACGTCCAGACACACGATTCAGACAAGATGACTGCTGATCACAGATGAACCAGACTCTCGTAAACCTCAGACTGGATTGCATTCCATCAACGTGCATTATCGGACCTATGCTCAAGAACCTTTCCAAGTCGAATGAAACGTATTACGATTACCTCGTAACATTGTAGACATTTCACAATAGCCGGCTCTATGCAAGAGCATGCACGCAGCCGTAATTGGGAATGGAATACGACGATTTCACAAGGAAGGTGCCGTAACCCGCAGATAGCAGAATGCTGTCTTTACAACACGCCAAATCAGCAAATATGACTCACACAACGGTCAACACAAGGAATTTATAAAGGGTTAGACAGACAAGGGATGGAACAGAGAATCGAGAGGGGGGGGGGTGATAAGCGATAAGTGAACTGGCTATCAGATTATAGACGGCAGTAGCATGCACTTGTAGCCGACCCGATAGCAAACGGCCATAAACAGCCAAACATAAGCCGAGAGTGTAACGAATTCCATGTGAACGGGCATATGGAAAGACAAGAGAGAGTGAGTCAGCGGAAGCTCTGACTACAGTGAGAAAAAGGGCAATCCTATTCATGAAAATAGCTGGGAAGATGCCAGGACAAGGGAGCGCCCGTGACTGTACAATATACAGTGGCACGGCAATGAATGTCGAATATTGACGAGAGGGGGGGGGCGCCGAGAATGACTAGCACCTCCGAGCACTTCGCATATCAATCAATCACACGCTCCCATCACTCAATTCAAATACCACTACCCACTATACAGTAGCAAGTGCAACGAACACAATACAATTGATGCCGGATCACGAATTTGCATAATATTGCATGATAGCAGAGTACAGCTATTGGTGCAAACTGGTATATGTGTGGCAGAAAGAGATGGGATGAGCGGGGTGTGGTTGTTGGGTGGTGCGAAATAGTACAACCGGAATGCAATGCGATTCCCACATCAACCAAAATACGCCATGACATGAAGAAGCAAACGCAAATTATGGATGCTCCACCACTGGAATCAACAACAAGCCTAAAATGACGCGTGCCAGACAAACAGATAAAATAATAGGAATTAGGAAATCTAAAGTTGAAATCAGTCTTCTTTCAATCGCATGCCAACCGGCACGAGAGAGAAGTGGGTGGGAAAAAATCACTTGATATCCCTCTCTCCTCCTCCGTTTTGCGGTGTGTGATATAGAGAGAGAGGAATACTTCGCCCCGGTCATCTATCACCCGGCCAATCAGAGAGGACAGAGAGAGGAAGATGGAACATGTGGGATCGAGAGAGCGCAGACACAGACAGACACAGCTCTACTATTTCGAAAGCTCGAAAGTTATTACTGCGTACTATGCGGGCAACAAATTGAGAGCAGCCGATCGGATATCTCAAGCAGAAAAACACAAAGTATTCAAAACATCAAACTCCAAACATAACAATGATAAAGTATGCGCGATAAAAAAATATCTATTGTCCGCCCAGACGCCTATCCTCAAAACAGCTGACACGACACAAAAGAGTAGCTAGCCGGGTGGTTTCGGGGGCAGGCCAGACCCGGCGGTCGGAGGCATCGATCAGTCAGCGAGACAACCGCGCATTGCAGCAATCAGCTGGTTGATCTCATATCTCACACCCTGAGAGACCAGAGACGGACGGTGATATCACTCCCACAACCATAAAAGGCGCGGCGGCAACAACCGAAATGGATCCGGATCAATCCGACACCGCCACCGAAATAGAGAGAGAGAGAGAGAGAGAGAGAGAGAGAGAGAGAGAGACGTGAAACGAGTGATACTCGAGAAGGGCAGTGTTGGAGGAGAGGGAAATGCGCGCACATCCGCGTCTCTCCCTTCTCCTCTCCTCCAATCCACTCACCCTCTGTGTGTTCAGCTGTCAGCAGCCAGCCGATAGCCCTTTCAAGATAGCCGCCAGCCGATCCCAGAGAGGAAAAAGGGCTGGCCGAGTGAGAGACGGAGACACGGATCAATCGAGACTGTCTCCCTTATCGCCACTATCACGGAAACTGTCAAAAACACACACAACGAAAAGCGTTCGATGGGGCGATCGCAGATTGGAGAAGAGTGAGAGACGGAAGGGGTGGGGGCGCGAAACGGCCAGTTTATACTACTCGAATTGGCAGCGCTTCACACGCCAAAATATACACACACAAGCGTGTGTGGGATGTGTGTGAGTGGAGGGAAAGAAGCGATCATCTTCATCACAACAATACACCTCAACGATGGCAATCACATAGAGAGAGAGAGAGAGAGAGAGAACGCTCGTCCGCTATCCAAAATAGAAGGAGGCAATCGCTATTCCCACATGGCGTGGAGTTTTGAGAGATGAGATGATGTCACACCACTCACACTCATACGAGATCATCGTGATAACACCTCCAACAAGTAAACAATCAAGTGAACAAGTAAACAAAGAACGTACCTATCATGCTCCTGGGCGCGGGGCTAGGTGAGGGAGGCGAGCGGCAGCCGATCCTATCCGGACGGAGCAGACGAGAGTCCCTGCACATATGCGAGTGAGGGAAACACACACTACACAGTAGAATTGCATTATCAGACAGTACGTGAACACAATGTGATGTTCGTCGCTCACCTGGGATAATCGGCTGCTGTCGCTGCTCGTCTACTGTGCTCGAGTTGCTTCTCTGCACGGAGCTGCGCCGACAGAGACGTCTGCGGAAGGTATCTGCAAGAAACACATGAAAGAGTTGCGACGACAAACCACTTGTGAATGCAAACAGACAAGAGAGAAAGGAGAGAGAACATAGTTGAGTCATGCGGACGCGGACGTCAGCATTCTTTCAGAGACACAACACACGAATAACCGAGCCGAGAGGGCAACACGGCAAACTGCTATGAACACTCATCTCTCTCTCTCTCTCTCTCTCTCCCTCTCTCTCTCTCTCCCTCTCTCTCTCTCTCCCTCTCTAGCCGTGAAAACCACATGTCGAGCGTGTCATTTCGACGGCGGCTGCCATACCACATCACATAAACGGGGCATGCGCGCGAGAGATATAGGGATATTGGAAGAGAGGGAGGCAGCCGGCCGACAGCGGACAGGTGGTCCTGCCACATAAAGGACCTCCCTCCCCCCTCCCTCCCGCATCACAACATAGACAACAACCCGCCGATTACACGCAATCAAGCAATGAGGCGGGATGACAAAAGGACCAGCCGGCTGCCTGCCACAATTATCCGCTGCGAAACGGAAAAGAGAGTGCGCAGTAGACGAGAAGTAGAATACAGTTGCAGAGCAACAGCTGCCGTCTGATTCACCCAACCAACCACCCCTCATTTCTATGGAAATACCACCGCACAAAGAAGCAGAGTGTGAAGAAGAAAGTGGGAGGGAATAATGGAAAGACGGGACAGAGGTTGAGGCGAAACAAACATTCGCAAAGAGTACATGGAACCAGACGAGGGAAGAGAGGAGATGGAGGGGAACCCTCGCCCCCAATCGCATGTGCAAGTGGCAACTCGAAAAGCACCGCCACAGCTATTGCGAGACTCTCGGAGAGATTCACTGAAACACAAGTAGCGAGTGAGTGGGCTGCGGGGGAAGTGAAAGCGAAAGGAGAGCCTGCCGAAGGCTCACAAGAGCACTCGTGAATACTACATCCGAACCGAGCGCAGCCGGCTATCATCCTACTTCCTCCACCGCTGCTCCACTCTTTGACCCTGCACGGGTGCTCGCATGGAATTGAATCGAGGCGGGGAGGTCGCGATAGAACAACGAACACTTGCAATCATGGAGGTAGCTGCGCAGCGCATTCGCTATCCACAATCCTATTCCATGTGACAGGCAGGCGAACATGTAGAGGAGAGCACAGAACCCACGAGAAGACACACACTAATCAGAAAGCGCCCGGAAAGTGATGCTGTGATATGGAGAGTTGGGAACTTGTCAGCCCGCAGCTGGCCCTCTCTCCAGCTCTTCCCACCTCCGAGATTCGAATCCATGAGAGTTGTGCAAATGCTACGCATGTTTTTCATCTCCATTTCACTCCTTCGAACCTGCTCTCAGAAAGCGAACCCTCGAAAGGTAAGCAAACAGACGAACGGCTCACGCGCGCCTCCAGCAAATCCAGATCTCCAAGCCTACTCTCGATTCGATATCCCAAACGTCTGTGTGTCAGCAGCAAACGTTTCTCGTTGACGCCGTTTCTCTCGCGCTATAAAAGGGCATTCGTCTCCCAACACTGAATGACTGACAGTAATCGTAAAGACACTACTGCAATTGCAGAAAGAACCGCGACCAACATTCCACGCATGTCAGTTGATCAGTGTGAGCAGTGAGTAGAGGAGTGAGTGGGTGAAAGGGACCAAGGGTCATCCGCCACTCACTCACTCAACCGCGTGATGCGCGTGCGATGAGAGGAAACGGGCCAGAAATATCCAGCCCCGACAATCGAATCCCGCTATCAGAGCACAATCAAAGAGGCGAAAGAGAGGGAAAGAAGGGGAGGCGACGTCGCGACCCCAAATGAACCCCCCTAGCGAGGAAATCCGCTAAAAGAGACGTCGAGTTCCGGGGAAGAGAGACGAAACGTCGACATGCCACCACTCTACGTGAAAAAATATAATTCAATGATCACTGAACTCAGACTCATGACCATTCTAGCAGGGGCCAAGAGCGATTTATCAAGAGACGCAGTCGGATCAACTCGCAACCCGGAGAGAGGGAGAGGTGCAGGTTGCACACAGCAACACACGGAGAAAACGAATGAATGCGGGAGGGAGGGGGAACGGCAAACACGCGACAGCAGGAGAAAGACGGCCAGCCACTCGTCACTCGTTCGCTCCTTCGGGGAAGCGGCCATCCCACACACACACACACACGAACATCACAGGACAACTGCACTCTCAACATCTCCATCCTTCATACGAGAAAGCACACAAACACACAACCACACGTGGCTCAAGAACAACGGCAACGGCATAAGTGGAGCCTACCGCCACACTCACCTCGCTTCCCATGTCTTCCCCGCACTCCTATCTGATAATTCAGCCGAGAGTGAACATCGGGGCTCAAGAGTACATGCAGTCATAAGTCGGATTCGCAGCCACAACAAAAGTAAGACTAGGCGAGCAGGGGAAGAACAACACCTGTACCTCCCCAAAGTAAATCAATATCACACACCAATAAACATTGGCACGCGATGCTGTCAGCCAACCAACCAACTACCAACAAATAAACAGACATACAATATGGAGAGAGAGAGAGAGAGAGAGAGAGAGAGAGAGAGAGAGAGATGCAAGCCATCAGGTGGCACGCACGCAGCGATCCAGACACCCCATGTTGACAGATCAATTATACGGTAGGGCGAGAGAGATGCGCGAGGGAGCATGGCTATTCGAGAGAGTCGAGAGGATCAAAGGGCGCACCGTCGGATGCGCAAATGGCGAACGGGTAGTGATTAGGTGACATTATACAGGGGAGAGGTGAGTCAAGGAGCAGCACGTGTAAGCATGTGCCCAGTAGTGGAACAAACAACACAAGGGGGTAATCCTACACCGACACCCCATTACTCGCCCTCTCTACCTCCCTCCCACTCACTCACTCACTCACTCCACTCCTCTCCCATTACATTCACGCATCCAAATCGCACTCGCAACCAAGCATGCACAACATACTTATGCTAATGAGCGACAGACAGAGTTACACAGCAACAGAAACATCGCCTAATAACAACACGTGCATAGTCCAAACTAGGAAACACACCTGGATCCGAGATCCATCCTGGCTACGGCGTGGACGCGTCCGTTGTGGGGTCGGATGGGGCGGGGGCCTCCCCCTCCCCCGCCTGTCCTCTGCTGGTGAGACATCTCCATCTGCGAGAGACGCTCGTGCATCGGAGTCGTCATCTAAACACACAACCGTTACTTGGTCTGATCATTCATTCAAAAATCACAATAAAATTACAAAAAATTACATAGTACTCGTATGCCGCGTGTACAAATCAAACATTTGTTTCGCCCAAGCACTAAACTCCATTTGGACGAGATCCACAAGCGTCCCATCCAGTGATCACCTTCCATTGCAGGCTTTGAACTAGTTCCAGCCTGGTCATAACTCGCAAGTCAGATGACCGTAGCGTCTGCGTCCGCGACATCGTAAACCCCTTTCCATCTCGCCCCGGTGAGCTCGTAATCATAATTACTCCCCGTAAACAGTAATTCAAATGAGGGACCAGCTATCATGACAATATACCCTGAATTGTGAATAGCGTACCTCTCTCCAGTGTCGGTTGATGCGGTACTGTCGGTAGGCGCGCTGGATTACTGTGGCTGCGTGGTTGGCGCGCAGTCTGCCACCATACCTCCGCTCAAGCACCTGAAACGTACGAATGAGAAACGTATGAAACACGAACAAAAACAGGATCAATAACCGTACAGTATGGCGACATAGTGATCACAGAGAGCGACATGGGCATACAGTGTGGGTTTGCTCTCTCTCACACGCCAGCTATCGCTATCCAATCCTCGCGCCTCGCCCGGAATGGGGGATAAAAATGGCCAGAGCCCGAATCAAACGGCCAGCCGATGAATGCGGAAAGTGGGAGAGAGAAGGGGGAACACTGAGAGAGAAGGGGAGAGAAGAAGGCTTGCTTCTTCTCTCCAACCCATGGCGCGCATGCAAACGAGTCAACAACCAACAACCACTTCATCCAGAGGCATTGTGTCCTCGTCTGCTTGGAAGACGTCAACACGTAAACAGTCTACACCTAACAGCCGGAGTATACAAGCCTCGAGGGAGACTGGGAACAAGCGAGTGCGAGCGATTACACGACAATCATCATCGAGAGTGCGGAGAGGGGGTGAGTGACCAGACCCCCTCCACCCCCTCTCCATTATGCATTGCCCGCAATCTGTCCACTCTCTCACACAAGCGGTAATGAATCAAACCCCGTCCACTCGGAATATGCAAATCGCAATCTACTAGTAAATCCCGTGCGGCGGCGGGCATCAAAGGGAGAGTGGGACGTGACCGGATCAAGAATAGCAACACGAGATGCCTTATGCCTATGATCACGCAACAGCATATCAGGATTGCCGCAGGGCATGGGATAGAAACGGCAGCTGGAAGGGCGATCAGAGAGAGACCGACCCGCGGACCGGTTCGTTGCACAACCACTTCTGACTCACACAGCCTGGCAGGCTCATAGACAGTCGGGAAGACATAAAACAGGCGAGTCCCGAACACAACAATCGCCTAATCGGCGGTGTCGATCGCATCACATTGCCCGTTCGAGTGGCGATGATCGGCGCACACTTGCAGGCGCGACGAGATCGACACGGCTGATACCTGCCCATCCACAAAAAGAAAACGTCAACACAATCGACTATGCGAAACTGATGGCAACACGATGCAACATGCAACGGTGCCAAAAAACTGCGTGAGAAATGCGAAACATCTCTCCGTGGCGGCACACGCCGACTCGCTTAGTCTCTTACTTGGCGTACACAATGCGAGCATCCAGATAACATCTGTGTGTGTCGAGGACAGACGGCTGTGATAGAGCAGGCAGAACGAGGAGGGGCAGACACAGACGCGCGAGTTTCAAATGTACCGAATGGCATTCGCAGCAAAGAGAGTGAGAAAAGCTGACAGACTCGTTCAAAGGAGAAAGGGGGAAATGGAACAGTCTCCAGTGTGAAGAGAGAAGTGGCGACTATCAAAATAAATAAATCCGCGACCGCGAAAGAGGCCATTAGATGAAGCAGCTGGATGCGAGAGGGAGTGAGATGAGACGCCACTTGAAAAGTGATCGCATACTTCTCTCGCGAAGAGAGAAGGGGGATGGGAGAGAAGCATCTGATCACATTTCCAGGCGTCATCCTCATCATTTCACACCAGTGATGCATTGTATGATGATGAGAGAGAGAGGGGGGGGGAGAGATAAAGTGTGCCGATCCTCACTCCTCTCTCCCTTTCCTCTGCCACGCGATCAAATGCAATAAATGCGACGCGACAAGTGTGTACGCACTCACGCATTCCCCCCTCCCTCTCCCCTCTCTATTCAGTACACACAACAACACACAAACAATCACATTACCACCTGGTGAGAGAGAGAGATAGTGAGAGAGAGGGAGAGAGAGAGGGGGGGGAGTTGTGCAATCACCCGCTCAGTAGAGGTTGCGAATCGGGGTGTCTGCGCGGCGGTGCAAGCAGCAGCAGCAGCAATTGCATGCTCTCACGCCCCGAACAATTGCCCATTTCCTCCCCCCCCTCTCTCTCCCTCTGCACTTCCTGTCCTGATACCCTATTCACCATACCGCTTCTCACTGAGCCACGCACTTTCCCCTCTCGAGAATACATCAGTCATTTGCCCTCGCACCAGAGGGAAACTATAAGTCTAAGCGCCCAAGACCATTCCAGAAAACACTACTATCAAAAAGATGAAGGGACTGGGACATTCAAAGAGACAAAACACAAAAGACGCGTGTGTGGCACCTCGTTGCTCCTCCTCTGCAGGTCGTCGGACAGCTGGTATCCGTGTCCGTGGAACACTCGAGACGCGCTCGTCGTCCCGCGCCATTCTGCCGGCATACTAAAACATATATTAGAAATCAAAATTATGAAACTTTAAATCGATTTCATTACCCATATAATCTCGTATGATTATCATGTTCACGTCTACTACATCGAAATCTGCGAACCTGCGTTCATACACGAGCACATGGTTGCTTCTATGAATAGTGAAGAACCGACGCAAGCGAAGTGGGGAGGACTTATACATTCCAACACCGGTCAAGAGCCAATTCCAGGAATACAGGGGGTGATTGTGTATCGGGGGGTGCTGACACACGGGCGCCGACCCGGCTGAATCACTCCCACCACACACCACACCGAACACGACACCCATACAGTCAGCTCACCCTCTCTCCCTCTCACCCCTCCGTCCGCGCACGCTCTCTTCCTCCCTTCTCCCTCTGCCTCTCTCCTCTCGCACACTCTCTTCCCACAACAAAAACGGCTCGCGCTCATCATCATTTTTGAGTAGTTGTGCGACGCGTATTTTCGCTCTCCAGACAAAATCGTCTACCAGTTTCGCAGCGGAAAAAGCGAGCCCATAATAGCGCAGGGAAACAAGCCATCAATCAGTGAAGAGAGAGAGAGTGAGTCTGACCCAGGCGACTGGGAAGTGAATCGAAATCGAACCGATCAAGGGTCTTCTCACGCTCACTACACGTAAACCCAAATAAGGAAGTCGTAAATTAGAATGCCAAAAACAGCGTTATCCCACCTTTGGTTGCGTTGGTTCGAAGTTATATGACACAACGTCTCTTCGCAAAGAAACTAGCCTGAAATGAACCGATTATGAGTGAATGAGAACAAACGTAAACACACAAACGCGTTTGATGGCGGAAACAAGTTGAGCAGAAAGACATAGAGAGGGGGAAAGAGGGAGAGAATTACGGAAAGACTTACTAGAACAAAAGGGCCAAACAAAAAGGTACATACAAATACCGAGATAACACCATAGCAGACTAGATAAACACAAATAACTGGACTCCACTCAGGTCGGGTCGCGTTGAAACAAGTTCGAATTGAATTTTCTCGGTATCAGAATTCCGCATCACAGTTTGATTACATTCTGCGGTAGCTGGTGAGTCATGTAGACAATCACTGACGCGTCAAATTAGCACACTCGAATCGAGACACGGCCACTCCCACCAACACCAGATATCAAACAACATTCGAACAGACTGAAATAAAGGAACGCGTGGCTGTGACTGTGTAGACACAGCTACTAGGTACAGGTGGAATGAATTGCAGGAGAGCAAACAGGTGAATCAGCGAGCGAATACTGGAATGCCGGGGCGAAACATCCACACCCTCTCCCTTCCTTCTTCCCTTCCCACACCGCGATCGAACCAAGTGATTCGGCAGCCGCCAAAAACATGCAGCCGTCGAGATGGAATGGCGCGATAGCGGAGGAGACAGAGAAGGAGCAGGCAGATGGGAGAAGGAGCAGGCAGAGTGATCGCTTGATGCGATCTGCCCCCCCCGTGCCTTGATCCACTACAATATTGGCAAATCTGCTGTGGAATGGACATGATGAAAACATTCCATCGCATCTACACGCGAGAACGACATCTGAGGACTATAAAATCGAAACTCGCAACACGCGAGGAGAGGGCAATGAGACGAGTGGACATGACAGGAGGACAGGACACGCGGGCGACATCTCCCCCTCCTCTTCCTCTCTCTTTCCTCCGTCTCCTTCCCCTCTCTCTCATTCTCTTTCTGCCATCGTCATCACACCGCACATATCGCATTACACGCACCCCACTCCCGCTTAGACGTGTTTCTGATATAAATATGCGAGAGAGATTTGGCGATAGAACACGCTGATCTGAGAGGAGCAGACAATCAGAGAACATCAAAATCAAAACGCCAGCTCTTATCATGATTGATGAGACGAGCGAGCATTGAAAAATTGCAGTTCCGAATTCTAACAGAAAAAAAGTAGTGGAGATAAGACAAATATTCAGTGAATGAACGAGTTTTGTTGCGATAACAGCACATGCCTTACTGAGTTACCAGTTCTACTCGCGAAAAAAACAAGAGGGGGTGAATCCCGGAACGAGAGAAAGAGGGATTAGAGAGAGGGGGGGAGGCACTAGTTCCCATCCACTCTAGAAGACATCACACTAATCTCGCGAGAAAAGGAGGGAAGGAAAACGGTCGACGACGAATACAAGCAATATTTTGGCGAGAGAGGATCGATAGGAGAAGCGAGTGTTGCGAATCGCGAGAGAAGGGGAGAAAGAAGAGGATAGTCGCCTAGTTGCTATGCCACTGCAATCACACAAATGCATGCACCCCCAATCCCCCAGCACAACACTCTCGGGCAACCGCGAGTCGGCCGATGAAGTAGAGGAGCAGGAGGAGGAGTAGGAGGAGGAGCAGGAGGAGGAGTAGGAGGAGGAGCAGGAGGAGGAGCAGGAGGAGGAGCAGGAGGAGGAGCAGGAGGAGGAGCAGGAGGAGGAGCAGGAGGAAGAGCAGGAGGAGGAGAAGGAGGAGAAGGAGGAGCAGGAGAGAGAAGAAGGAAAATCACGAAGGACACAGGCGAAAGTGATAATAGTGATAGTGACCACAGCAGAGATGGAATCGATGACAGAATAGGGTGTTGTCACATCTGTGGTTGCGCTGATCGGTGACTGATGGGAGACGGGAGACGACGCGACATGACCAAACCGTCTCTCTCTCTCCCTCTCTCTCTCCCTCACTTTCTCTCTTTTCTAGACAGTACAAGGGACGGGCAGCTGCACGCATTCCGCATCGAACGGAGTTACCACTGGAGGGGCAAGAAGAGGACAGGAAATGAGCACACGGTCATTTCCTGCCCCACCTTCTCGCCCAGTGTAAAATAATAAAACATCAACGCAGCGAGGCGATAAAGACATGATGAACATTTGGCGAACGCGGGGGATAGAGAGGCGGAGAAGGCAAAAACACTCACTCATACCGAATACTCTCTATGTCTGAGTGAATGACAGTAGTCAAGCACAGTAGTGCGAATGTGTACATGATACGACAACAAAAGTGCGCTGAGGAGCACACGCCAGCGGACCACCCACCAACACTACAACGCATGCAAATTTCAATTGTGAGCTTGGATGTGGCGGGCGGGGGCAATAGAATTGGCGAGCGGGCATTCTTGACGTGCTCTGTGCTCCACTATAATACCCAGCCAAAAGAGGAGAGGCAATATATGACGACGGCGGAGCGACCAGGCAGAATATGCTTCATCAAACTAATACACGGCGACGGCAGTAGCAGCTACTCCGAAAAGAGTGATGCAACACTAGAGCAGAAAAAGCTGGCGAATTTGCGGAATTGGAGAGGCTGTGAGTGGAAGGAGAGGGGAGCGAGAAAGAGAGAGGGAGAGGAAATACTACACCAGAATGCAAAGAGAACTGCCCAATGTGGCATGCAAGCAGCTCGTCGAACTCGACTCAACTCCACACTCTGGTCGAGTGGAGCAGAGGAGAAGGAGCAAGAGAAGTGCGAAGGAGGAGTAGGAGCAGGAGCTAGTGAGAAGGAGGAGGAGGAGCAGGAGCAGGAGAAGGAGCGGAGTGTTTCTCTCACTGATTGGATTTCCCAGTTTCACGCTCACTCTGAGTGAGCGTCACTCGCACTCGCGAAACCAAATTACTCCATCAACCGGCACGACTGCATGTACAACACATACATGCAAAACAAGCAACAATACGCTGCATACTGACTAGAGACAAGCAGTGTGTTCGATACTATACCTATACTGTCAGCATCGCACTCCGTCAGTCAGCAAACATGTCGATAGATTATGAAAATGAACAAAACGGGAGAGGGAGAGAGAGCGGAGAGAGAAGTGCTGACAGAGAAAACGGAAAGAGTAGTCTAGTTGCATTCCACCTCAGAGATTCAAACCTCAGCAGAGAGATGGAGCCCTTGAGAGCACATACAAATGGGCATAAATCACGACAGAAACGGCAGCGACTCAAAACAAAGAGCCTTAGGGTCGTAACTCACACTCCCGCATAACCAGTAAAACTGCGGAAGCATAGAACACAACACGCAAACTGCTGGGAAAGAGAAATAGTGAGAGGACGCGCAGTGAGAGTGAGGGAGGAGTGAGAGAGGGCCGGCATGACACGAATAGATAGCGAGAATCAGCCGGGGACACGAGAATGGCATACATATTCCCGCCCAGAGAGTGACGAGAGAGCGTGCCCGAGGGGAGACGCAGACACACTCACTCTCGATCAATACTCTCCCTCTCACTCTCTACTCGTAGTGAGAGAAGAGAGGGTGACAGAGAGATGGAGAGAGAGGGCTTGTGTCCACTCTATTGCTCTGCATGCTTGCTTGCCAGAATGCGAAAGCACGCTTGACCGCGTCTCACCACGCGCACCAGAATACGGAACACCCAATAATACAGCTATAGTAATACTGTAATACAGCAATACGACCCCGTGCCAATCATTGATACAATAATCCTGTATTGAAAGGACACCGCCTCTCCACACACGTACCTACATCCTCCTGGAATAGGGTCAACGCGCACAGCGGGGGACACTCATGCTATCACCACCAAAAAACCACACCACGCGACTATGGAATGTACAGGATAGAGAGAGCCGCAACAACAATCCACACACGAAATTCCAATCGTCCAATCGAGTTGGCGGCTGCAAAACGAGCGCCATGCAAATGAGACACAGGGCGCCACATCTGCCGCTGTGCACCGTAAAACGACGCTCGAAATATCCCCTCTTTCCGAAAACGCATACCACAGCACAGCCAACCACTACGTATGGTAATCACGGAAGACCACCGACGCCGCCGGATGGAAACTACTATGACATGCATGGATCGTCGACGGGGGATGGAGATGCATGAGGGATGAGGGGAGGAAAGACGGTGGGAAGGGAGAGGAGGCGAATGCAAGACTGTGTGACCCGCGCATTCCCCCAGAGAGAATGGAAAGACATGTGAGAAGAGAGCGGAAGCCGAGACAACAAACACCAAGCTGCAAAAAGACCAAGAGAAATTGGTCTAATCGAGTTGCATGATATTACATCGTAGTGATTGAGGAGCGGTCGCGCCAAACACCCTCCCCCTCTCGGCAGATAATGATCGATGGGACACCCGAAAGAAAACACTGGATGAGAGGGGAGAAGGCGATAGATGGAGAGGAATACTCGTCAAGCAAAGACTGACCACGAAAAACACCAGACAAGATAGTCACTCTACCGTGACGTGAAATCAACCGTCAACAATGCAACAACACAAGCCTTCTTCTTTCGTCTCTAGACGAATGAAAGACGCGGTGAATTCATTGCAAATTGAGAAAACGAGTATAGTATACTGTTTTCCCTCTTCTCCTCTGCAGAAGCTCCCATCGCATAATCCGGCAGCCGAAAACAAAAATGATCATTACGAAGAGAGGGCAGCTACGCAGTGGGGAGGGAAAGGGTGCGACGCAGCGGCGAGAAGCATGCTATTAGTGGAGGAACACCCATTATGCAGATGGGCCCGGCGGGGGTGAGCCAATTATGAGTGGTGGACGGCTGGAGAGGGATTGGAGAGGTATTGAGGAAGATGACCGGATGACACATCCTTCCAAGGACCGAGAATGGAAAAAAGGAACCCCAGGGGAGAGAGCCCCGCCAGGGGACACGCAAATCAGAACGCCCGCCCGCCCGTCAGCCTCATTTGCATAAATCAACAGATGACCGCGGGAGGGGAGAGAGGGCGACAAGGAATGAAAAACGAGGTGCGGCCGCCGACCGCAGTCCGCAGCCAACAGACACGACACAGCTGTTCTCACTTTGTGCGGCGAGAGAACGAGAAAGACAAGGGAGAATCGAGAGATGCAGACAAGAGACGAGCTGACCGTCGTATAAATCCTCTCAAATCATAATACAATTAGCCGCGGATGCATTTCAGATAGCCTAGACCCGCGCACTCGACGGTTGCAAATCGCAATTCAATCAATCGCATCTAGTTTCAAAAGAATTTACCCGAAACCCGGTTAAAAATCACATGCGAAACAATTCAATACTGTGGAAACTCGGTGTCGATCGTCTCTGCCCAGCGCTGCAGACCTCCCTGAAATCATACACGTAACGGAACAAGAATAAGAGATGGAGGAAGTGAAACTGACCTGTATATCCCTGATGCGCAGTGCTTCTCCCTCTCCTCCTTCTCCCCGCAATCTGTCTACCAGAAGTCGCACTCCCAGCTGCGAGTCATTCCCGCGGTGACACACCACAACCACTGCAACCACAATCAATCAATACCAATCAATCAATTATCCAGAAACGCTATATATATATATATATATATATATATATATATATGTATATATATATATATATATATATATATATATATATATATATATATATATATATATATATATATATATATATATATATATATATATATATATATATATATATATATATATATATACAACAAGTGCATACGGTACGCCACAAGAGCTAAGCGCTGCGCATTTGCTCCCCACACCCTCTCCCTACTCACCCTCCTTCTCCCCTCCCTCCTCCCCGACCAGCCCGAGTCGCTTGCGCAGCTCCTCCTCGCTCAGCTTCTTCATCTCATCCAGAGGCACATCTTAACATCACAATTACCAAGATGTCTGTCTCTCTGGCGCACTCACTGACTGCCTCCTCCAGGTAGGCTATCTGGAACTCGTGTGGCGGTCGCGTGTCCACCAGAACACACTTCTGCAATGCACATACATCCGGGTACACCTTCTACTCACCCTCTCCCTCCTCACCTTTTCCTTCCTCATCTCCGCATACTGCTCCGTGCTCACGCGCTTCTCCGCAGAGAGCAGCGACAGAGACGGCGCCTGCAAGAAATGCACCCATTAGGAACGAGGAGGTATGTTACCTTGTCATGTACGCCGGCTCCGCAGAACACTTCATAGTCGATGAGCTGTCCGCTCTTACCCTCCCCACACCCCGCACACGCCGGGTTGCGCTTCCTGAGAGTGAGTGAGCAGTGAGCAGTGAGATGTTCACAGACTGCACATACCTCAACTGTATGGTCCTGTTTCTGCCGCTGAGTCCGTCAAAGAGCAGCAGCTTGCCAGCAAGTGTCTCTGAACTCGAGTTATTCCCTCAGAGCTCTTCACTGCTCCATTCTCTCCTCCATCCCGCACCCACCTCCCGCTCCCGTGATCACTTTGATCACCTCCAGAGCCTGCATCGAGCCGAGCGCGCCCACCACCGGACCCACCACACCGCCCTCACTGCAACACAAGGGTAAACAATAACAACAACAACAACAACAACAACAACACCTGCAGTTCACCACCAGCGACGCGTTGGGCGGAACGGGAAACACGCACCGGTAACACGGAGTGTCCTGGGAAAACTATTTCATACACACCACTCGACACTCGAAACTAAAGGGTACTTTCATCAACGAACATGCAAATGACAAACACGGAAAAAAATCTTCTGCAAAAACAAAATGCAACACTGTACCTCGTGTTGATTGTATACGGTCAACTGTCCCTCCCAACGGAGAGCACTGGCGCTCACCAGAGGGCGGCCAGCCAGCACGCACGCATCGCTCAGAAGATACCTGAACAGAACATGGAAACAATAACAATAATAAAGCCAACAACAACAATAACAACAAACAAACGACACTGCTTACCTGGTGGCTGCATTGTCGGTGCAGTCTGCGACGACATCGTACTGCTGGATGAGCCTGAGCGCGCTCTCCCTGTTCATCTCCTCGCAGTGCGCCACCACGCGGATAGACGAGTTGAGACTGGAAAGCACTTCACTAACTATATGTTCCATCAATAATCGTATAATCTTAATACCACAATGAATGCAAAACTTGTTGAAAGCGATACCCACCTGCTCATTGTCGCAGCCAGCGACTCGGCCTTTGCCTGTCCGACCCTGTCCTCGGAGTGCGCTACCTGCCGGTGCAGGTTGTCCACCGACACAGTGTCGAAGTCCACTATCTAGAAGCCATGCATTATTCAATCACCTCATCAACCACTCACCCCGATAGTGCCGACTCCTGCCCCGGCGAGGTACACTCCGACAGGACAGCCAAGGCCGCCCGCACCCACTATGAGCACAGAGGAGGAGAGGAGACGCAGCTGGCCTACAAGTCAACAGATTCTATTGTGGTGTGATTCCTTGACTCACCGTCGACGCCGACATCGTTGACGAGCACCTGGCGGCTGTAGCGGCCGACCTGCTCCTTCGACAGACAGGCACTGCTCATAGTGCACCGACAAGTCAAATTGGTCAATCAAGAGAAAGAGAAAGTAAGAGAAAGCGGGAAAACACGGATGCAATAATGAACAAAAACGTAAAATTCATACAACTGCATCACGAAAGAGAAGAACATGTGCGAACGTTCAAAACGCATTGAATTAGAGGAAAAAGAATTTCAGGAAGATATCGATCGCATGGTTGGAACAACCAAATTTCCGAAGAAAAAAACAAAGAACATGAAAACCACTCTTAGCCTAACGTATTTTTTTTTATTTCTCCAAAACTCATTGGCAATCATCTCATTATAAGGACAAAACAGAATTTGCAGAAACAAAACTCACAACAGAACTCTCAAAACAAATGCTGAAAACAATACATCGTAGTCCAAACTGAGAGAAAATATAATAACAAAAAATTGCACAAGACATCAAAGGAACAGAAGTATATACTGTAGAGGATACGGTGAGTGTTTAAAATGATTTCATAAATCTTGATCAAAACATTAGCCAGTAGCCTACGGAGAGCGAGCGAAGAATGTAAAGTTCTGAGGGCCGTCGTCCGTTGTTCCGTCCACTCCCTCCCTCTCTCCCCCAATAACACCTCCATTCAGAAACTCACTCTGAAACACAACGATCCGAAATTATTCTTCCATTCATCAATCTCCACCACTCCACCCACCATCTCGAGTTCTTTGGCAGCGGCGGCCGCTTCCCGATCATTGCCTAAAACAAGCATAATTATCTCCATGGCTCTCTCTCTCCCTTCTCTCTCTCCCTATCTTTCTCTCTCCCTCTCTCTCTCCTCTCACCCTGTTCGAACCATCCGAACTGGGATGTCCTCGCCGTGCCCGTCCGCGACAGATCACCCGTCGAGTCGGCCAAGTTCAGTCGTCGATGCTTGTACCTCTCCATGTCGAACGCTCCTCCACCATCGCCTAGACCCATCACTTCTTGAGAGGGTCTCTTGAAGCGAGACGCAGTCAACGGGAATAGATACGCACTGGAAACAGTCCATTCACTTCGCCACTGAATAAATAATAACTGAAACCGGTGCACTCGCCTGTCGGCAGCAGTCGCTCGTCTCTCCTCCTCGTCCTCACTGCAGCTGGCGCTGTCGGGCGCCTCATGCTTGACAATCGCTTCCTCGTCGTCTCTCAACATCACCTGGTCGTCGCCGCTCGAGTCGCCTGTCCGAGAGCACATCGTGTGTCCCAGGTCCCAGTTGTATAAGAACTGTAATAGCAAGAGTACAGCCATTACCAAATAGCCTCCCACCTCTTCAGTCTTCTCGCTGCTCTCAGTTTGGGGCGATGGGGACGACAACACAACATCGTCGATCAGTCTGAGGGGCAATGGACAGATCTGAATCATACTCTATAGATATCTCCATTTCCCGTAGCATACTCACCGGTTCCCTGCTGTTGATGACGTCATTGGCAGCCGTCTCGATGAACTCGAATGGATCCATCTGTGACTGGGGCGCACTGCCGCCACTGCGCAGGTCGATTCCCATCCGACTGCCACTCCTCTCTGGCGTATGCAGGAGCACACCAGGCATGTCCTCCTTGTCCATTCCATCCTCGCCGTCTGCCTCCCTCATCAGCTGTTCAGCCAGCATGTTCAGATTGCTGGCTCCCTCCATCGACCGGTCCAGATCCTCGTCCAGCTCGTCAAACGCCGCGTCACTGAACCATCTATAGAATGCAGGCAGCAGGCAGCACACACTGTGCATGTTTGTATCGTGCCACTCACATGAACACGGATTCGTGGTTGGCGTGGGGGAATTGGAATGTGTTGGCATCTGCGAGGGCGACTGTCTGCGCCGCGTCCTCCACGTCGATAGCCATCGTCCGGTCCAGCACGTCCGACAACTAGACACTCACATAAGCACAGCTCACGAACAAAATACACAGAAATCTACTCACCAATGTCTTGTCGTTGTCGTTGCTGGGCGTGGCGACCGAGACATCCTCGCTCTCCACGATCTTCATCTGTCGGGCGAGCAGAGCGATGACAGTGGTCGAGTAGAACTCGCATCGCGCCTCGTCCAGAGGCACTCGCACCAGCGAACTCGTGAGACGCAAGCCGTCGTCGTGGCTGCATGCCCACTCGTCTCCTCTGCAACACCCATTGCTCCTCTCCCCCCTCCCAGTCGACCCACTCTTGCTGCGACTGCTGTCCCCTCCTCTCTCCCGCCAGTTGGGCGGGCGGGGTGCGAGATCCGCACGGCTGCACGAGCTGGAGCAGCATGGGCGGCGGGGGAGGCGGGAGACGCGGTGACATGGGGCCTGCATCCACGTCGAGCTGCTGCCGAGGCTGCCCAGGTGCATTGGCACTCGTCCAATCCCTCGTCGACCAGTCATCTCGCGATGCCGGCCGCGGAAGACGCGTGTCTGTCGACGTTGTAGTACAACCCGATCTGCAAGAGGCACAGTCTCTTCCGTCACACTCGGCACAGCCATGCAGACTCACGCTTCTGGGTGCATGTGGTCGCCTGGCGGCTGACTGGCTCGACCCTGTAGGGCCTCTCGCACCAGATCCTCCCTCCCTTCATCCTCTCGCCTACGCTCTTCCTGGCGACGCTTCTCTCTGAACAACACAACAACATACTGCATCACCCCTTTTCCCCGTATCTATGATATCTGTCTTACCCTACCCTATCCCTACCCCTTCATGCTTCGCCCACTCACCCGTGTCCGCGCCTCGTCTCCTCTCTCTTGTCGTCCTGCTCGAATCTGTCGTGCAGGGGCGCCTTCTGGTGTCTCCCGTTCTGTCCGCCCTGCCCGTATCGCCGGGCATCGCGTCCATCGCGCTGGTAGTATCGTTGCTGCTGCTGGTATTGTCCGCGGCGCGAGTCTATAACATGCCGATCACTGATCGAAACGGATAACGGAACGCCGATCTAACATAGCAATACATACGTTACACTACTAACGTAAATTTGTGGCTCACCATACTTTCCGTTTCGTGCCCGCTGAGCGAGGGAATGGTGTGAAGTGTGTGAGTGTTTGTGTGGCGGCGGAGGGGAGCGCGAGTGTCGCCGAGAGTAGCCGTGTCCCCGTCGACGGACGGGAGACCGGGACCGCGAGTCGCGCCTCCAAACAACATCATAACATCATACTCCAAGTCGGTTGTAGTGTGAAGAGATTAAAACCATTCAGAACGCATAGGTATGGAAAATTGAATTAGCGGAACACAAATTCCAACAACAACGAGAATATTCACCTATAGGGAGACTGGCTGTTTGTGGAGTGGGAGTATGCCGACTGAGAGTTGCTGGGGCTGCGACGACGGGTGCGACTCCTGCTCCTGCTTCTTCTACGGCTTCGACTTCGGCTTCGGCTCCTGCTGCGACTTGACATTCGTGAACGACCGCGTCTGAATACAACACTTCGGTTCATCTTTCATACACAACCAACTAAAATGTAACTATAACTCACGCATATGATTCGGGGAGATGATTCCACTGGTGAGCGGCGGTCGCGTCCGAATCGGGTGCAATTAGAGCGTCGATCATGCGATGCGTCTGAAACATACAGCTAACTGGTGGGTCAGTTGCGAGCAAAGGCCTTACCCTTCGATCGTGTTGCCGTTGATCATACGAGACGACATCACCCGACACCGTATCCTTCACAAATCCGTTTGACCTTGATGGTGCTGCTGTCCGTCTCGGAAGCCTAAAAACTATTACATGCAACATTAAATCAACACTCACTTCATCGGCTGACTGTTAATTTCGTACGGAGCTGTGCTGTCCATGCTGCCATACCACTGCGTGTCTTGGGGCTGATCTAGAAATGTTTAGTAGTACTTGCACTATAAAACTTGACTAAAACGCACACAAAACTACGCCCTTCTCCAACAATTTTTAAAACTTGAACACTCACTGTTTCGTCCTCTTGAATCTCCGACACGTTTGTCGTGAGACGAAGATTCGCGACGCGAGAGCATTGTTACAGGGTATTTCGGATCTCGAAACGTAGCAGGATTGCTGCAACATCATTTTCAATGTGGATATCATAGTACAATTAAAATCTAACTCACAAACTTGGACGAAAATTGTTATAACTGCGGATGCGGCCTCTTACATTCCCGCCGCCTCGAGCGGGCATACCTCGATTGCCCCATTTAGGTATACATGTCTTATTTGACATCTGAAATAAAAGGTATATACAAAAACCAACAAAAAACAAACAACAAGAAACCAACGAAAATGACGTCACGACAAGTCAACAATGTCGTGTACTTGGCAGAATTTATCACCGATCACAACAATACACTACATTTTTTGAGGGGTTTCGTACTGCACCAAACAATGTCAAAACGATTTATTTTCACCAGAAATCTGTACAATGCAATCCTTCCTGAATTCGGTTACTTGTTATTACATACGTTTGGACATTTGACTCAAATTGCATATCTAGCACAACAATCTAATATATCTAACGCTCTAAGTGGGTCAATGTAACGGGTTCGGGTTGTAAGTGATCATCTGCTCCTCTCCGTTACTCCAGCTTGCTGTACATGGCAGCCAGCTCCTTCTCGAACCTCTTCTTCACCTGCGGACGGCGTATTTTCATCGTAGGGGTGAGCAGGTCGTTCTCCACAGAGCACAACTCGGGGTGGAGGAAGATGTCTTTGACCTGCTCGAATCCACACAGCTTGCTGTTCTTGCCCACAGCCAGCATATCGTCCAGAATCAGCTTCTTCACCTCCGCCTTCTTGCACAGATCGGCCAGCGATCCAGAGATACCCTGCGCCTTGCAGTGTGCAGCCAGCACCTGCAATGAATCACTAGGCTCCGCCCCTCGTGCTCCGCCCACTCACGTCTTCGTTGGGAATGATGACGGCGATGACGCAAGTCTTGAGACTGTCTCCGTGAACAAAGCACTGGGCGACAAATTTGCACCGGCCGTAGACCTAGGACGAAATGTTTGAATGATTTTTTTGTCTTCAATGCATACTTGCTCAATCTTTTCGGGAGCGACGTACTCTCCTTGCGACAGCTTGAAGATGTGTTTCTTCCTGTCCACAATCTTCAGAGTGCCTTCCGGGGTCCACACGCCAATATCACCGGTGTGCAGCCATCTAAACACAACTCCGATAAGCTCCATCCATCTGACTCCGCCCACCCGTCCTTGAATGTCTCGGCGGTCATCTTCTCATTCTTGTAGTAGCCCTTGGAGACATGCGGGCCGGAGATGCACACCTGAGCAAATATCGTATTCTATTTACTCCCACCATCTACCGTACCTCTCCTCCGTTCTTGTTGGCATAGTATCCCAGATCGGGTACATCGACCAGTTTGATCCTGCAGTTTGGTACCGGCACACCCACATGACCCGGCTTGTTATCGCCGCGCAGACTCAGCTGAAGCACTTAGGCTCCGCCCATCCGAGTCCCGCCCACTCACCGTGGCAGCCGCGACACACTCGGTCTGTCCATAGCCCTCCAACATAACACAGCCCACGGCGGCACGCACAAAAGTGAGAACCTAAAGATCAAAAACAGGTTTCGCTTTGTTTAGCCCCTCCTCTCGACTAACCGTGGGAGAGATGGGAGCAGAACCGGTGAGCATGAAACGGACGCGGCCTCCGAGACGCTCTCGCACCTTGGCGAACACCTTCTCGTCCCAGAAACCGTCGTTGCGGATCACGCCGCTGAAAGCGCACATATGACAAATTGTACTTTTCGAAAACGAACTTCATGAGCTCCTTTTCCTTGGACGAGATGGCCCAATCGAACACAAACTTCTTCACGGCAGACTTGCGCACCTCGTTGTACACCTGCAATCAATCAATCAATTACGTGTCAATGCAACAATAATTCAGGATGCTCGCACCACATCGTACAGCCTGTTGAGAACGCGAGGCACGGCGACAAAGATGGTCGGTTTGAGCTCCTGGATGTCATCGATCAGAGTGCGCACGTCTCCACGGAAGCATCCGATTGCTCCTCCTTCAACCATCACCATAACTCCGCCCACTCAAGTCCCGCCCATCACTAACCCATGGAAATGAACGATGACTCAATGACACGAGAGAGCATGTGAGCGAGCGGCAAGTAGCTGATCATCACATCCTGGCAGCTCCACCACTCCACAGAGCCCTTCGCATATTTGCCGTCAGTCTTCTGAACGAGTACATACAACTCCGCCCACTCCAGCCCCGCCCACTCACGTCGCTGGGGTGCGGGCCAATGTTGCCGAGAATCTCGTGCTCCGAAACGATATTTCCGTGAGTCAGCATCACACCCTGAAGACAAAATTTACAAATAGTATGATGAATTACAATTAGTATTTATGACATATGACTATACTCGGAGCTCCGAGTACGCGTTGAGGGCAAGGTACCTTGGGCATGCCGGTGGTGCCACTCGTGTAGCAGATGGTGGCCAGGTCGCTCGGCTTCGGCGGCTCGTGCTTCTCCTTCTCCAGGTGAGAACCTCAACACATAAACGTTGCGCATTTCAACCACACTTCCCCAAAGTTCCGACACGTTCTTGTCACTGCCAGCTACAACATTGCTTGGCAGTGCACCAGACAAGACGCCTATTGTCCATATGGTAGCCTACCGTTTTGCAAAGTACAGTACGCACCGTCTTCCTCTATGTCTGAAAGCTGCAGGAGCTGAACGTTCGCCTTAGCAGCATCGTCGGTCAGCTTCGGGTCTAAATTCAAAGTACAGTAAGCGTTTCTCAACACCATAGGTCTGGCTCACCGAATGTGTCGAAGACGACGATGTGCTTGAGCGTGGCCAGGTTCTTCTTGGCCTTGATGAGGTCTGAAGTAAACAATGAGACTCCTATTGATTTCGGCGCACTGACTCTTGGCCTTGGCCTCCGAGTCGACGAACACAATGGGCATCTCGGTCTGGTTGATGATGAACTGGCACTCCTCCGCCCCCAGCGTCTCATACACAGGCACCAGCACGTTGTTGAAGTTGTAAGACGCCATCTCGATCAGCGTCCACTGCAAGCCACGCCCAGTCAAGAACCGCCCATCCACACTCTGCCCACCTCGGGCCGGTTCTTGCTGAAGATGCCGATGCACGTTTTGTTGCCGGCGGCGACGGACAGCGAGCGAATGCCTAGTGAGATGTTGTCCGCCCGGGCGAGCGCCTGCAGCAATCTTTCTTTAGCAATATTTCATCGAGATGAAACACACATCATGCTAACTCATTTCAATCAGCTTTGAAACGAAAATGGGAATCAATTTGTCGCGATAATTCGTGAACCCCTCGTCCTCCCTTGCCGCGCACCTCTCCGTAGCTGATCCACTCGTAGGGCTCGGTGCCGTCGGCCTGCTTGATGCGCGCACCCAGCATCGGACCGTCGTTCGAGCGAGTCTTCCCCCTCAAATAGATATACCAATACACGTCATTCACGAAATGTGCCCACTTCCTCGGGCAGTCATAGAGCGTGAGCACATCGGGGAACAGGTACTTGTTCTCCTTGCGGTCCTGGAAGATGCGCGACATGCGGCTTCCATCCTGAAAATCAAGATCAATACTGATTATATATTCAAATGATAATAAGTAATACAACTGACGGGAAGGCAGATGGTCTGCGACTGGAGGTCTGCAAGCGGCTTGGCCACATGCGACTGCTGGCAGCCCGCACTCTTGCCGTACACAGTGCCCACCGCCAAACCTGCAATCAATCCGTGACTGTCAATCGATAAATAATCGATACCGATGGCGGCGGAGGCGGCACACGCTCCCAGGATGCGATTGTCGATCTTGTCCATGCAGGCCGACTGTTCAGGAGGTCGATTCGGAATGCGAATGACAGAGGTGAGGGAGAGAAGAGCACGTGCAGACACGCAGAGGACGAGCTAATTGCCCACATCATCCAACTCGAATTTGCATAGCTCACAATGCTATGCAAAACCTAATCGACAGTTCCAATAACCGAAGAACTATTATAATTCTTTATCAAAATCACAAAATTAGTACTGATTATTCAGGCCGCATTAGAATGCCGCAAAACGACTTTTCCTAGATGAGGTACTTTTCCTGAATTTGAAGTGATATCGACTATTCCATTGCATTAGTCTATCGAAATGAGGAGTCTTAAAAATTAGGAAAAAAGTTTGAAGTGAGATACAGAGAGCCCGCATTTGGGTGCGGATTGATGTTGGTGTAGTGCGCTCCCCGATGGGCCCTCTGTGTGAGGAGAGGCGAAATAGCGGGCGGGCGCTACCACTGCTACGCATTAGGAAAGTGTATGAGGAAAGGACAGATATTATCTTTAAAAAAAAACTACTTTAAAGTAAAAGTACTCACTGGCCCGGTATGCCGTGCGTGGCCCTCTCTTCCCACTGCGGCCACCACTCTGAAACTGATGCGGCCCGGCCATTCTTTCTGCCTTCCAATCAGAATTGTATATTTTAATGAAGCTGACCTATGAAATAGACACCTGTCTTTTAGAAAACAGCACTCGGTTCAGTATATTTTTCTCAGAATATCACAGGTCGTCACCACTCTTATGCAAATTGCTAATCGAATATCGCATAGTATATGAAACTTGACGTTCACAAATGATAAGCGGTCCATTATCTTCCATCTATCAGTTAAGAGGCTAAAACGCACTCGGTTCAGTATATTTTTTTCAGAATATCACAGGTCGTCACCACTCTTATGCAAATTGCTAATCGAATATCGCATAGTATAGGAAACTTGACGTTCACAAATGATAAGAGGTCCATTATCTTCCATCTATCAGTTAAGAGGCTAGAACGCACTCGGTTCAGTATATTTTTCTCAGAATATCACAGGTCGTCACCACTCTTATGCAAATTGCTAATCGAATATCGCATAGTATATGAAACTTGACGTTCACAAATGATAAGCGGTCCATTATCTTCCATCTATCAGTTAAGAGGCTAGAACGCACTCGGTTCAGTATATTTTTCTCAGAATATCACAGGTCGTCACCACTCTTATGCAAATTGCTAAACGAATATCGCATAGTATATGAAACTTGACGTTCACAAATGATAAGCGGTCCATTATCTTCCATCTATCAGTTAAGAGGCTAGAACGCACTCGGTTCAGTATATTTTTCTCAGAATATCACAGGTCGTCACCACTCTTATGCAAATTGCTAATCGAATATCGCATAGTATATGAAACTTGACGTTCACAAATGATAAGCGGTCCATTATCTTCCATCTATCAGTTAAGAGGCTAGAACGCACTCGGTTCAGTATATTTTTCTCAGAATATCACAGGTCGTCACCACTCTTATGCAAATTGCTAATCGAATATCGCATAGTATATGAAACTTGACGTTCACAAATGATAAGCGGTCCATTATCTTCCATCTATCAGTTAAAGGGAGTGTACACTCTGAATTTCCAAGTTGAGTTAGCACTACGGTGTGAAAATATGATGAAAATGATGCACTTTTGCCAAAACAACTATGTGTCGGAGATACCTTTAAGTCTGCGAAAAGTTCTGTTGAACATTGTAAATTGGCACCAATTGGCACCAATTTCTGCATTTTGACACATTTTGCGCTCATTTTATCGTCTTGCCGGCATTTTCAACAAATAGTTATACTGGCAAAATTGCATCATTTTCATCATATTTTCACATCCCGGTGCTAATTTAACTTCGAAATTTAGAGTGTACACTCCCTTTAAGAGGCTAGAACGCACTCGGTTCAGTATATTTTTCTCAGAATATCACAGGTCGTCACCACTCTTATGCAAATTGCTAATCGAATATCGCATAGTATATGAAATTTGACGTTCACAAATGATAAGCGGTCCATTATCTTCCATCTATCAGTTAAGAGGCTAAAACGCACTCGGTTCAGTATATTTTTCTCAGAATATCACAGATCGTCACCACTCTTATGCAAATTGCTAATCGAATATCGCATAGTATATGAAACTTGACGTTCACAAATGATAAGCGGTCCATTATCTTCCATCTATCAGTTAAGAGGCTAGAACGCACTCGGTTCAGTATATTTTTCTCAGAATATCACAGGTCGTCACCACTCTTATGCAAATTGCTAATCGAATATCGCATAGTATATGAAACTTGACGTTCACAAATGATAAGCGGTCCATTATCTTCCATCTATCAGTTAAGAGGCTAGAACGCACTCGGTTCAGTATATTTTTCTCAGAATATCACAGGTCGTCACCACTCTTATGCAAATTGCTAATCGAATATCGCATAGTATATGAAACTTGACGTTCACAAATGATAAGCGGTCCATTATCTTCCATCTATCAGTTAAGAGGCTAGAACGCATTCGGTTCAGTATATTTTTCTCAGAATATCACAGGTCGTCACCACTCTTATGCAAATTGCTAATCGAATATCGCATAGTATATGAAACTTGACGTTCACAAATGATAAGCGGTCCATTATCTTCCATCTATCAGATAAGAGGCTAGAACGCACTCAGTTCAGTATATTTTTCTCAGAATATCACAGGTCGTCACCACTCTTATGCAAATTGCTAATCGAATATCGCATAGTATATGAAACTTGACGTTCACAAATGATAAGCGGTCCATTATCTTCCATCTATCAGTTAAGAGGCTAAAACGCACTCGGTTCAGTATATTTTTCTCAGAATATCACAGGTCGTCACCACTCTTATGCAAATTGCTAATCGAATATCGCATAGTATATGAAACTTGATGTTCACAAATGATAAGCAGTCCATTATCTTCCATCTATCAGTTAAGAGGCTAGAACGCACTCGGTTCAGTATAATTTTCTCAGAATATCACAGGTCGTCACCACTCTTATGCAAATTGCTAATCGAATATCGCATAGTATATGAAACTTGACGTTCACAATTGATAAGCAGTCCATTATCTTCCATCTATCAGTTAAGAGGCTAGAACGCACTCGGTTCAGTATATTTTTCTCAGAATATCACAGGTCGTCACCACTCTTATGCAAATTGCTAATCGAATATCGCATAGTATATGAAACTTGACGTTCACAAATGATAAGCGGTCCATTATCTTCCATCTATCAGTTAAGAGGCTAGAACGCACTCGGTTCAGTATATTTTTCTCAGAATATCACAGGTCGTCACCACTCTTATGCAAATTGCTAATCGAATATCGCATAGTATATGAAACTTGACGTTCACAAATGATAAGCGGTCCATTATCTTCCATCTATCAGTTAAGAGGCTAAAACGCACTCGGTTCAGTATATTTTTCTCAGAATATCACAGGTCGTCACCACTCTTATCCAAATTGCTAATCGAATATCGCATAGTATATGAAACTTGACGTTCACAATTGATAAGCAGTCCATTATCTTCCATCTATCAGTTAAGAGGCTAGAACGCACTCGGTTCAGTATATTTTTCTCAGAATATCACAGGTCGTCACCACTCTTATGCAAATTGCAAATCGAATATCGCATAGTATATGAAACTTGACGTTCACAATTGATAAGCAGTCCATTATCTTCCATCTATCAGTTAAGAGGCTAGAACGCACTCGGTTCAGTATATTTTTCTCAGAATATCACAGGTCGTCACCACTCTTATGCAAATTGCTAATCGAATATCGCATAGTATATGAAACTTGACGTTCACAAATGATAAGCGGTCCATTATCTTCCATCTATCAGTTAAGAGGCTAGAACGCACTCGGTTCAGTATATTTTTCTCAGAATATCACAGGTCGTCACCACTAATATGCAAATTGCTAATCGAATATCGCATATTATATGAAACTTGACGTTCACAAATGATAAGCGGTCCATTATCTTCCATCTATCAGTTAAGAGGCTAGAACGCACTCGGTTCAGTATATTTTTCTCAGAATATCACAGGTCGTCACCACTCTTATGCAAATTGCTAATCGAATATCGCATAGTATATGAAACTTGACGTTCACAAATGATAAGCGGTCCATTATCTTCCATCTATCAGTTAAGAGGCTAGAACGCACTCGGTTCAGTATATTTTTCTCAGAATATCACAGGTCGTCACCACTCTTATGCAAATTGCTAATCGAATATCGCATAAAATATGAAACTTGACGTTCACAAATGATAAGCAGTCCATTATCTTCCATCTATCAGTTAAGAGGCTAGAACGCACTCGGTTCAGTATATTTTTCTCAGAATATCACAGGTCGTCACCACTCTTATGCAAATTGCTAATCGAATATCGCATAGTATATGAAACTTGACGTTCACAATTGATAAGCAGTCCATTATCTTCCATCTATCAGTTAAGAGGCTAGAACGCACTCGGTTCAGTATATTTTTCTCAGAATATCACAGGTCGTCACCACTCTTATGCAAATTGCTAACCGAATATCGCATAGTATATGAAACTTGACGTTCACAAATGATAAGCGGTCCATTATCTTCCATCTATCAGTTAAGAGGCTAGAACGCACTCGGTTCAGTATATTTTTCTCAGAATATCACAGGTCGTCACCACTAATATGCAAATTGCTAATCGAATATCGCATATTATATGAAACTTGACGTTCACAAATGATAAGCGGTCCATTATCTTCCATCTATCAGTTAAGAGGCTAGAACGCACTCGGTTCAGTATATTTTTCTCAGAATATCACAGGTCGTCACCACTCTTATGCAAATTGCTAATAGAATATCGCATAGTATATGAAACTTGACGTTCACAAATGATAAGCGGTCCATTATCTTCCATCTATCAGTTAAGAGGCTAAAACGCACTCGGTTCAGTATATTTTTCTCAGAATATCACAGATCGTCACCACTCTTATGCAAATTGCTAATCGAATATCGCATAGTATATGAAACTTGACCTTCACAAATGATAAGCGGTCCATTATCTTCCATCTATCAGTTAAGAGGCTAAAACGCACTCGGTTCAGTATATTTTTCTCAGAATATCACAGGTCGTCACCACTCTTATGCAAATTGCTAATCGAATATCGCATAGTATATGAAACTTGACGTTCACAATTGATAAGCAGTCCATTATCTTCCATCTATCAGTTAAGAGGCTAGAACGCACTCGGTTCAGTATATTTTTCTCAGAATATCACAGGTCGTCACCACTCTTATGCAAATTGCTAATCGAATATCGCATAGTATATGAAACTTGACGTTCACAAATGATAAGCGGTCCATTATCTTCCATCTATCAGTTAAGAGGCTAGAACGCACTCGGTTCAGTATATTTTTCTCAGAATATCACAGGTCGTCACCACTAATATGCAAATTGCTAATCGAATATCGCATATTATATGAAACTTGACGTTCACAAATGATAAGCGGTCCATTATCTTCCATCTATCAGTTAAGAGGCTAGAACGCACTCGGTTCAGTATATTTTTCTCAGAATATCACAGGTCGTCACCACTCTTATGCAAATTGCTAATCGAATATCGCATAGTATATGAAACTTGACGTTCACAAATGATAAGCGGTCCATTATCTTCCATCTATCAGTTAAGAGGCTAAAACGCACTCGGTTCAGTATATTTTTCTCAGAATATCACAGGTCGTCACCACTCTTATGCAAATTGCTAATCGAATATCGCATAGTATATGAAACTTGACGTTCACAAATGATAAGCGGTCCATTATCTTCCATCTATCAGTTAAGAGGCTAGAACGCACTCGGTTCAGTATATTTTTCTCAGAATATCACAGATCGTCACCACTCTTATGCAAATTGCTAATCGAATATCGCATAGTATATGAAACTTGACCTTCACAAATGATAAGCGGTCCATTATCTTCCATCTATCAGTTAAGAGGCTAAAACGCACTCGGTTCAGTATATTTTTCTCAGAATATCACAGGTCGTCACCACTCTTATGCAAATTGCTAATCGAATATCGCATAGTATATGAAACTTGACGTTCACAATTGATAAGCAGTCCATTATCTTCCATCTATCAGTTAAGAGGCTAGAACGCACTCGGTTCAGTATATTTTTCTCAGAATATCACAGGTCGTCACCACTCTTATGCAAATTGCTAATCGAATATCGCATAGTATATGAAACTTGACGTTCACAAATGATAAGCGGTCCATTATCTTCCATCTATCAGTTAAGAGGCTAGAACGCACTCGGTTCAGTATATTTTTCTCAGAATATCACAGGTCGTCACCACTCTTATGCAAATTGCTAATCGAATATCGCATAGTATATGAAACTTGACGTTCACAATTGATAAGCAGTCCATTATCTTCCATCTATCAGTTAAGAGGCTAAAACGCACTCGGTTCAGTATATTTTTCTCAGAATATCACAGGTCGTCACCACTCTTATGCAAATTGCTAATCGAATATCGCATAGTATTTGAAACTTGACGTTCACAAATGATAAGCGGTCCATTATCTTCCATCTATCAGTTAAGAGGCTAGAACGCACTCGGTTCAGTATATTTTTCTCAGAATATCACAGGTCGTCACCACTCTTATGCAAATTGCTAATCGAATATCGCATAGTATATGAAACTTGACGTTCACAAATGATAAGCGGTCCATTATCTTCCATCTATCAGTTAAGAGGCTAGAACGCACTCGGTTCAGTATATTTTTCTCAGAATATCACAGGTCGTCACCACTCTTATGCAAATTGCTAATCGAATATCGCATAGTATATGAAACTTGACGTTCACAAATGATAAGCGGTCCATTATCTTCCATCTATCAGTTAAGAGGCTAGAACGCATTCGGTTCAGTATATTTTTCTCAGAATATCACAGGTCGTCACCACTCTTATGCAAATTGCTAATCGAATATCGCATAGTATATGAAACTTGACGTTCACAAATGATAAGCGGTCCATTATCTTCCATCTATCAGTTAAGAGGCTAAAACGCACTCGGTTCAGTATATTTTTCTCAGAATATCACAGATCGTCACCACTCTTATGCAAATTGCTAATCGAATATCGCATAGTATATGAAACTTGACCTTCACAAATGATAAGCGGTCCATTATCTTCCATCTATCAGTTAAGAGGCTAAAACGCACTCGGTTCAGTATATTTTTCTCAGAATATCACAGGTCGTCACCACTCTTATGCAAATTGCTAATCGAATATCGCATAGTATATGAAACTTGACGTTCACAATTGATAAGCAGTCCATTATCTTCCATCTATCAGTTAAGAGGCTAGAACGCACTCGGTTCAGTATATTTTTCTCAGAATATCACAGGTCGTCACCACTCTTATGCAAATTGCTAATCGAATATCGCATAGTATATGAAACTTGACGTTCACAAATGATAAGCGGTCCATTATCTTCCATCTATAGTGGGTCCCCCGTTTTCGCGGTAGGCGAATTATCTCTGGCCGAATAAATGACGCAGACCGATGAGAAAATTATGCAAATGCGCCTCATTCCCAGGATTGCTATATAAAGTTGGAAATTACTGTAATAGGAGAAACAAAATCACAAATGTGCTCTCCGAGAATTGTAGTGGGGGTCAAGAACCACCTACTGACGAATTTTGAGCCGTTTCCGTGAAGCGACTGTGGAGTTATTTAGCGAACAGTGTCTTCTCATGGGGAAAACTCCTATTCAACAACATACTATTGTCTTAGTATTGTGCCAACTAAGTCCCTATATGTGTCCATAGACAACTGGTACTCGATATCGATGGATTTATCGGCTGAGTTTTGAGATATGACTCCAATGTAATGAGCATTTTCTTAATTATCTTTCCTCTGAGAAACAATTTGCAAAATCCGCTCTCCGAGATTTGTAGGGAACCTATCCAAGAACATCATATCAAATTTTTAAGCAATTTCATGAAGTTTGGAAAGAGTTATTTCCATTCTTAGGTTCACGGATACTGTATCAAACACGCTCATTTGCATGTCATTTACATAAACTTCTCGTCACAGTTCGGTCAACAGACACCGGTCGACCGATTTTGAGAGTGCGCAATGAAGAAAATGTCAACTGTTTAACGCATCAAGTATGGGCTTGTGCATAATAAAAGAATGACGATTCACAACTTGCCTACCGCCAAAACGGGGGACCCACTATATCAGTTAAGAGGCTAGAACGCACTCGGTTCAGTATATTTTTCTCAGAATATCACAGGTCGTCACCACTAATATGCAAATTGCTAATCGAATATCGCATATTATATGAAACTTGACGTTCACAAATGATAAGCGGTCCATTATCTTCCATCTATCAGTTAAGAGGCTAGAACGCACTCGGTTCAGTATATTTTTCTCAGAATATCACAGGTCGTCACCACTCTTATGCAAATTGCTAATCGAATATCGCATAGTATATGAAACTTGACGTTCACAAATGATAAGCGGTCCATTATCTTCCATCTATCAGTTAAGAGGCTAAAACGCACTCGGTTCAGTATATTTTTCTCAGAATATCACAGGTCGTCACCACTCTTATGCAAATTGCTAATCGAATATCGCATAGTATATGAAACTTGACGTTCACAAATGATAAGCGGTCCATTATCTTCCATCTATCAGTTAAGAGGCTAGAACGCACTCGGTTCAGTATATTTTTCTCAGAATATCACAGATCGTCACCACTCTTATGCAAATTGCTAATCGAATATCGCATAGTATATGAAACTTGACCTTCACAAATGATAAGCGGTCCATTATCTTCCATCTATCAGTTAAGAGGCTAAAACGCACTCGGTTCAGTATATTTTTCTCAGAATATCACAGGTCGTCACCACTCTTATGCAAATTGCTAATCGAATATCGCATAGTATATGAAACTTGACGTTCACAATTGATAAGCAGTCCATTATCTTCCATCTATCAGTTAAGAGGCTAGAACGCACTCGGTTCAGTATATTTTTCTCAGAATATCACAGGTCGTCACCACTCTTATGCAAATTGCTAATCGAATATCGCATAGTATATGAAACTTGACGTTCACAAATGATAAGCGGTCCATTATCTTCCATCTATCAGTTAAGAGGCTAGAACGCACTCGGTTCAGTATATTTTTCTCAGAATATCACAGGTCGTCACCACTCTTATGCAAATTGCTAATCGAATATCGCATAGTATATGAAACTTGACGTTCACAATTGATAAGCAGTCCATTATCTTCCATCTATCAGTTAAGAGGCTAAAACGCACTCGGTTCAGTATATTTTTCTCAGAATATCACAGGTCGTCACCACTCTTATGCAAATTGCTAATCGAATATCGCATAGTATTTGAAACTTGACGTTCACAAATGATAAGCGGTCCATTATCTTCCATCTATCAGTTAAGAGGCTAGAACGCACTCGGTTCAGTATATTTTTCTCAGAATATCACAGGTCGTCACCACTCTTATGCAAATTGCTAATCGAATATCGCATAGTATATGAAACTTGACGTTCACAAATGATAAGCGGTCCATTATCTTCCATCTATCAGTTAAGAGGCTAGAACGCACTCGGTTCAGTATATTTTTCTCAGAATATCACAGGTCGTCACCACTCTTATGCAAATTGCTAATCGAATATCGCATAGTATATGAAACTTGACGTTCACAAATGATAAGCGGTCCATTATCTTCCATCTATCAGTTAAGAGGCTAGAACGCATTCGGTTCAGTATATTTTTCTCAGAATATCACAGGTCGTCACCACTCTTATGCAAATTGCTAATCGAATATCGCATAGTATATGAAACTTGACGTTCACAAATGATAAGCGGTCCATTATCTTCCATCTATCAGTTAAGAGGCTAAAACGCACTCGGTTCAGTATATTTTTCTCAGAATATCACAGATCGTCACCACTCTTATGCAAATTGCTAATCGAATATCGCATAGTATATGAAACTTGACCTTCACAAATGATAAGCGGTCCATTATCTTCCATCTATCAGTTAAGAGGCTAAAACGCACTCGGTTCAGTATATTTTTCTCAGAATATCACAGGTCGTCACCACTCTTATGCAAATTGCTAATCGAATATCGCATAGTATATGAAACTTGACGTTCACAATTGATAAGCAGTCCATTATCTTCCATCTATCAGTTAAGAGGCTAGAACGCACTCGGTTCAGTATATTTTTCTCAGAATATCACAGGTCGTCACCACTCTTATGCAAATTGCTAATCGAATATCGCATAGTATATGAAACTTGACGTTCACAAATGATAAGCGGTCCATTATCTTCCATCTATCAGTTAAGAGGCTAGAACGCACTCGGTTCAGTATATTTTTCTCAGAATATCACAGGTCGTCACCACTAATATGCAAATTGCTAATCGAATATCGCATATTATATGAAACTTGACGTTCACAAATGATAAGCGGTCCATTATCTTCCATCTATCAGTTAAGAGGCTAGAACGCACTCGGTTCAGTATATTTTTCTCAGAATATCACAGGTCGTCACCACTCTTATGCAAATTGCTAATCGAATATCGCATAGTATATGAAACTTGACGTTCACAAATGATAAGCGGTCCATTATCTTCCATCTATCAGTTAAGAGGCTAAAACGCACTCGGTTCAGTATATTTTTCTCAGAATATCACAGGTCGTCACCACTCTTATGCAAATTGCTAATCGAATATCGCATAGTATATGAAACTTGACGTTCACAAATGATAAGCGGTCCATTATCTTCCATCTATCAGTTAAGAGGCTAGAACGCACTCGGTTCAGTATATTTTTCTCAGAATATCACAGATCGTCACCACTCTTATGCAAATTGCTAATCGAATATCGCATAGTATATGAAACTTGACCTTCACAAATGATAAGCGGTCCATTATCTTCCATCTATCAGTTAAGAGGCTAAAACGCACTCGGTTCAGTATATTTTTCTCAGAATATCACAGGTCGTCACCACTCTTATGCAAATTGCTAATCGAATATCGCATAGTATATGAAACTTGACGTTCACAATTGATAAGCAGTCCATTATCTTCCATCTATCAGTTAAGAGGCTAGAACGCACTCGGTTCAGTATATTTTTCTCAGAATATCACAGGTCGTCACCACTCTTATGCAAATTGCTAATCGAATATCGCATAGTATATGAAACTTGACGTTCACAAATGATAAGCGGTCCATTATCTTCCATCTATCAGTTAAGAGGCTAGAACGCACTCGGTTCAGTATATTTTTCTCAGAATATCACAGGTCGTCACCACTCTTATGCAAATTGCTAATCGAATATCGCATAGTATATGAAACTTGACGTTCACAATTGATAAGCAGTCCATTATCTTCCATCTATCAGTTAAGAGGCTAAAACGCACTCGGTTCAGTATATTTTTTCTCAGAATATCACAGGTCGTCACCACTCTTATGCAAATTGCTAATCGAATATCGCATAGTATTTGAAACTTGACGTTCACAAATGATAAGCGGTCCATTATCTTCCATCTATCAGTTAAGAGGCTAGAACGCACTCGGTTCAGTATATTTTTCTCAGAATATCACAGGTCGTCACCACTCTTATGCAAATTGCTAATCGAATATCGCATAGTATATGAAACTTGACGTTCACAAATGATAAGCGGTCCATTATCTTCCATCTATCAGTTAAGAGGCTAGAACGCACTCGGTTCAGTATATTTTTCTCAGAATATCACAGGTCGTCACCACTCTTATGCAAATTGCTAATCGAATATCGCATTTTCTTTGAAAAGTACTTGCGTAAACAGATGAACTTTGTCTTATCCCAATGCAGCAAAAGCACATACATAAAGCGTTTACGAATACTAACACAAACCTGCACCTCTCTATCCTCTCTTTCTCTCTTATCTCTCCTATTTGTGTTCACTGGTTAGTATCAACAGACAGAACTTTCCCGAATGCGCAGGTTTGTGTTAGTATTTGTAAACGCTTTATGTATGTGCTTTTGCTGCATTGGGATAAGACAAAGTTCATCTGTTTACGCAAGTACTTTTCAAAGAAAATATATGTCCTTTTGTTAAATTTCATAGAAATTTTGAATATGTGCTGAATTATGACTATTCATCTCTCTCACTCCCTCTGTTCTCTCCTTCTCTTCGTCCCTTCTCTCTCTTTCACTGTTCCTTCTTTCTCTCTTTCACTGTTCTCTCTATCACTCTCACTTTCTGCCCTTCTCTCTCTGTCTCTTTATATCTTTCTACTCTTCTATCAACGTTTACAAATACTAACACAAACTCTCGGCCGTTCTCTCTCTTCTTACTCTCCTGTACCACAGATCACACGTTACGTTTCGGATCGCCGTTACGTTTCACAAAACGTTTTCCCCACATATTTTCTCACTACCGTTCGGAGTCGCGCCTACTGCGCTCTTTCTCCTGGTTATAGTTGGCGGACCCAAAACAACGCAAACCCGGCGCGAATTAGACGCTGGCGGCGGCGGGGCGAACTACACTCAAAGTGCTAGTTGGAGAACAAGCGCAGAAAACGCGAGAGAATACGCTTTCGGGAGAGAGTCAGAGTTACCGGACACGACACCCACCCACCCACCCACACGCTGGCCTCTCACCTCATGGGTGCGCGAGATCGCTCATAACTTCGTTCGGAGAAAAGATACAAAGATGCCCATGACCAATGATCTGTCCTACGGAACGGTGCGAATCTAACTAACATGATTTGGTTGAGTCCACATTGTTGTTAACATGACCTTTGGATATCACTTTTTGAAAATTCTGGCGCGAGCCCTATCCTAAGCCAAAAGAGAGGGCGCTGCGCGCCCTCTCTAATAGTATATGAAACTTGACGTTCACAAATGATAAGCGGTCCATTATCTTCCATCTATCAGTTAAGAGGCTAGAACGCATTCGGTTCAGTATATTTTTCTCAGAATATCACAGGTCGTCACCACTCTTATGCAAATTGCTAATCGAATATCGCATAGTATATGAAACTTGACGTTCACAAATGATAAGCGGTCCATTATCTTCCATCTATCAGTTAAGAGGCTAGAACGCACTCGGTTCAGTATATTTTTCTCAGAATATCACAGATCGTCACCACTCTTATGCAAATTGCTAATCGAATATCGCATAGTATATGAAACTTGACCTTCACAAATGATAAGCGGTCCATTATCTTCCATCTATCAGTTAAGAGGCTAAAACGCACTCGGTTCAGTATATTTTTCTCAGAATATCACAGGTCGTCACCACTCTTATGCAAATTGCTAATCGAATATCGCATAGTATATGAAACTTGACGTTCACAATTGATAAGCAGTCCATTATCTTCCATCTATCAGTTAAGAGGCTAGAACGCACTCGGTTCAGTATATTTTTCTCAGAATATCACAGGTCGTCACCACTCTTATGCAAATTGCTAATCGAATATCGCATAGTATATGAAACTTGACGTTCACAAATGATAAGCGGTCCATTATCTTCCATCTATCAGTTAAGAGGCTAGAACGCACTCGGTTCAGTATATTTTTCTCAGAATATCACAGGTCGTCACCACTCTTATGCAAATTGCTAATCGAATATCGCATAGTATATGAAACTTGACGTTCACAATTGATAAGCAGTCCATTATCTTCCATCTATCAGTTAAGAGGCTAAAACGCACTCGGTTCAGTATATTTTTTCTCAGAATATCACAGGTCGTCACCACTCTTATGCAAATTGCTAATCGAATATCGCATAGTATTTGAAACTTGACGTTCACAAATGATAAGCGGTCCATTATCTTCCATCTATCAGTTAAGAGGCTAGAACGCTTTCGGTTCAGTATATTTTTCTCAGAATATCACAGGTCGTCACCACTCTTATGCAAATTGCTAATCGAATATCGCATAGTATATGAAACTTGACGTTCACAAATGATAAGCGGTCCATTATCTTCCATCTATCAGTTAAGAGGCTAGAACGCACTCGGTTCAGTATATTTTTCTCAGAATATCACAGGTCGTCACCACTCTTATGCAAATTGCTAATCGAATATCGCATAGTATATGAAACTTGACGTTCACAAATGATAAGCGGTCCATTATCTTCCATCTATCAGTTAAGAGGCTAGAACGCATTCGGTTCAGTATATTTTTCTCAGAATATCACAGGTCGTCACCACTCTTATGCAAATTGCTAATCGAATATCGCATAGTATATGAAACTTGACGTTCACAAATGATAAGCGGTCCATTATCTTCCATCTATCAGTTAAGAGGCTAGAACGCACTCAGTTCAGTATATTTTTCTCAGAATATCACAGGTCGTCACCACTCTTATGCAAATTGCTAATCGAATATCGCATAGTATATGAAACTTGACGTTCACAAATGATAAGCGGTCCATTATCTTCCATCTATCAGTTAAGAGGCTAAAACGCACTCGGTTCAGTATATTTTTCTCAGAATATCACAGGTCGTCACCACTCTTATGCAAATTGCTAATCGAATATCGCATAGTATATGAAACTTGACGTTCACAAATGATAAGCAGTCCATTATCTTCCATCTATCAGTTAAGAGGCTAGAACGCACTCGGTTCAGTGTAATTTTCTCAGAATATCACAGGTCGTCACCACTCTTATGCAAATTGCTAATCGAATATCGCATAGTATATGAAACTTGACGTTCACAATTGATAAGCAGTCCATTATCTTCCATCTATCAGTTAAGAGGCTAGAACGCACTCGGTTCAGTATATTTTTCTCAGAATATCACAGGTCGTCACCACTCTTATGCAAATTGCTAATCGAATATCGCATAGTATATGAAACTTGACGTTCACAAATGATAAGCGGTCCATTATCTTCCATCTATCAGTTAAGAGGCTAAAACGCACTCGGTTCAGTATATTTTTCTCAGAATATCACAGGTCGTCACCACTCTTATGCAAATTGCTAATCGAATATCGCATAGTATATGAAACTTGACGTTCACAAATGATAAGCGGTCCATTATCTTCCATCTATCAGTTAAGAGGCTAGAACGCACTCGGTTCAGTATATTTTTCTCAGAATATCACAGGTCGTCACCACTCTTATGCAAATTGCTAATCGAATATCGCATAGTATATGAAACTTGACGTTCACAATTGATAAGCAGTCCATTATCTTCCATCTATCAGTTAAGAGGCTAGAACGCACTCGGTTCAGTATATTTTTCTCAGAATATCACAGGTCGTCACCACTCTTATGCAAATTGCTAATCGAATATCGCATAGTATATGAAACTTGACGTTCACAAATGATAAGCGGTCCATTATCTTCCATCTATCAGTTAAGAGGCTAGAACGCACTCGGTTCAGTATATTTTTCTCAGAATATCACAGGTCGTCACCACTAATATGCAAATTGCTAATCGAATATCGCATATTATATGAAACTTGACGTTCACAAATGATAAGCGGTCCATTATCTTCCATCTATCAGTTAAGAGGCTAGAACGCACTCGGTTCAGTATATTTTTCTCAGAATATCACAGGTCGTCACCACTCTTATGCAAATTGCTAATCGAATATCGCATAGTATATGAAACTTGACGTTCACAAATGATAAGCGGTCCATTATCTTCCATCTATCAGTTAAGAGGCTAGAACGCACTCGGTTCAGTATATTTTTCTCAGAATATCACAGGTCGTCACCACTCTTATGCAAATTGCTAATCGAATATCGCATAAAATATGAAACTTGACGTTCACAAATGATAAGCAGTCCATTATCTTCCATCTATCAGTTAAGAGGCTAGAACGCACTCGGTTCAGTATATTTTTCTCAGAACATCACAGGTCGTCACCACTCTTATGCAAATTGCTAATCGAATATCGCATAAAATATGAAACTTGACGTTCACAAATGATAAGCAGTCCATTATCTTCCATCTATCAGTTAAGAGGCTAGAACGCACTCGGTTCAGTATATTTTTCTCAGAATATCACAGGTCGTCACCACTCTTATGCAAATTGCTAATCGAATATCGCATAGTATATGAAACTTGACGTTCACAAATGATAAGCGGTCCATTATCTTCCATCTATCAGTTAAGAGGCTAGAACGCACTCAGTTCAGTATATTTTTCTCAGAATATCACAGGTCGTCACCACTCTTATGCAAATTGCTAATCGAATATCGCATAGTATATGAAACTTGACGTTCACAAATGATAAGCGGTCCATTATCTTCCATCTATCAGTTAAGAGGCTAAAACGCACTCGGTTCAGTATATTTTTCTCAGAATATCACAGGTCGTCACCACTCTTATGCAAATTGCTAATCGAATATCGCATAGTATATGAAACTTGACGTTCACAAATGATAAGCAGTCCATTATCTTCCATCTATCAGTTAAGAGGCTAGAACGCACTCGGTTCAGTATAATTTTCTCAGAATATCACAGGTCGTCACCACTCTTATGCAAATTGCTAATCGAATATCGCATAGTATATGAAACTTGACGTTCACAATTGATAAGCAGTCCATTATCTTCCATCTATCAGTTAAGAGGCTAGAACGCACTCGGTTCAGTATATTTTTCTCAGAATATCACAGGTCGTCACCACTCTTATGCAAATTGATAATCGAATATCGCATAGTATTTGAAACTTGACGTTCACAAATGATAAGCGGTCCATTATCTTCCATCTATCAGTTAAGAGGCTAGAACGCACTCGGTTCAGTATATTTTTCTCAGAATATCACAGGTCGTCACCACTCTTATGCAAATTGCTAATCGAATATCGCATAGTATATGAAACTTGACGTTCACAAATGATAAGCGGTCCATTATCTTCCATCTATCAGTTAAGAGGCTAGAACGCACTCGGTTCAGTATATTTTTCTCAGATTATCACAGGTCGTCACCACTCTTATGCAAATTGCTAATCGAATATCGCATAGTATATGAAACTTGACGTTCACAAATGATAAGCGGTCCATTATCTTCCATCTATCAGTTAAGAGGCTAAAACGCACTCGGTTCAGTATATTTTTCTCAGAATATCACAGGTCGTCACCACTCTTATGCAAATTGCTAATCGAATATCGCATAGTATATGAAACTTGACGTTCACAAATGTTAAGCGGTCCATTATCTTCCATCTATCAGTTAAGAGGCTAAACGCACTCGGTTCAGTATATTTTTCTCAGAATATCACAGGTCGTCACCACTCTTATGCAAATTGCTAATCGAATATCGCATAGTATATGAAACTTGACGTTCACAAATGATAAGCGGTCCATTATCTTCCATCTATCAGTTAAGAGGCTAGAACGCACTCGGTTCAGTATATTTTTCTCAGAATATCACAGGTCGTCACCACTCTTATGCAAATTGCTAATCGAATATCGCATAGTATATGAAACTTGACGTTCACAAATGATAAGCGGTCCATTATCTTCCATCTATCAGTTAAGAGGCTAGAACGCACTCGGTTCAGTATATTTTTCTCAGAATATCACAGGTCGTCACCACTCTTATGCAAATTGCTAATCGAATATCGCATAGTATATGAAACTTGACGTTCACAAATGATAAGCGGTCCATTATCTTCCATCTATCAGTTAAGAGGCTAGAACGCACTCGGTTCAGTATATTTTTCTCAGAATATCACAGGTCGTCACCACTAATATGCAAATTGCTAATCGAATATCGCATATTATATGAAACTTGACGTTCACAAATGATAAGCGGTCCATTATCTTCCATCTATCAGTTAAGAGGCTAGAACGCACTCGGTTCAGTATATTTTTCTCAGAATATCACAGGTCGTCACCACTCTTATGCAAATTGCTAATCGAATATCGCATAGTATATGAAACTTGACGTTCACAAATGATAAGCGGTCCATTATCTTCCATCTATCAGTTAAGAGGCTAGAACGCACTCGGTTCAGTATATTTTTCTCAGAATATCACAGGTCGTCACCACTCTTATGCAAATTGCTAATCGAATATCGCATAAAATATGAAACTTGACGTTCACAAATGATAAGCAGTCCATTATCTTCCATCTATCAGTTAAGAGGCTAGAACGCACTCGGTTCAGTATATTTTTCTCAGAACATCACAGGTCGTCACCACTCTTATGCAAATTGCTAATCGAATATCGCATAAAATATGAAACTTGACGTTCACAAATGATAAGCAGTCCATTATCTTCCATCTATCAGTTAAGAGGCTAGAACGCACTCGGTTCAGTATATTTTTCTCAGAATATCACAGGTCGTCACCACTCTTATGCAAATTGCTAATCGAATATCGCATAGTATATGAAACTTGACGTTCACAAATGATAAGCGGTCCATTATCTTCCATCTATCAGTTAAGAGGCTAGAACGCACTCAGTTCAGTATATTTTTCTCAGAATATCACAGGTCGTCACCACTCTTATGCAAATTGCTAATCGAATATCGCATAGTATATGAAACTTGACGTTCACAAATGATAAGCGGTCCATTATCTTCCATCTATCAGTTAAGAGGCTAAAACGCACTCGGTTCAGTATATTTTTCTCAGAATATCACAGGTCGTCACCACTCTTATGCAAATTGCTAATCGAATATCGCATAGTATATGAAACTTGACGTTCACAAATGATAAGCAGTCCATTATCTTCCATCTATCAGTTAAGAGGCTAGAACGCACTCGGTTCAGTATAATTTTCTCAGAATATCACAGGTCGTCACCACTCTTATGCAAATTGCTAATCGAATATCGCATAGTATATGAAACTTGACGTTCACAATTGATAAGCAGTCCATTATCTTCCATCTATCAGTTAAGAGGCTAGAACGCACTCGGTTCAGTATATTTTTCTCAGAATATCACAGGTCGTCACCACTCTTATGCAAATTGCTAATCGAATATCGCATAGTATATGAAACTTGACGTTCACAAATGATAAGCGGTCCATTATCTTCCATCTATCAGTTAAGAGGCTAGAACGCACTCGGTTCAGTATATTTTTCTCAGAATATCACAGGTCGTCACCACTCTTAAGCAAATTGCTAATCGAATATCGCATAGTATATGAAACTTGACGTTCACAAATGATAAGCGGTCCATTATCTTCCATCTATCAGTTAAGAGGCTAAAACGCACTCGGTTCAGTATATTTTTCTCACAAGCAAATGGCAACAGGTCACCCCCCACAACTCGCTATGTTATGATGGAATCTTGTAGGTATGCCCCATACCAAGCCCTAGCCAAAATTAAAAATCTCGGAGAGCACCGGAAGTGTCTTAATTAGTCACCGGAAGTTCACGTGCATTTCGATGCGCGATAGGTCATTGCGCATGACATCCCAAAATGCGAACAGCTAAACTGCGGTTCGGTGGCCTACTGGCTAGTGAGCTAACTCATAATTAGTGGTGGCCAAGGTTCGGTCACCGTCGGTGCAAAACGTTTTGCCGAATTTGAAACACATTTTACGAGATAGAAAAAAACACAAGTATGGATAAGTAAGATAAAAACAAACTTTTTTCAGAAGTTGTTTGAATTATTTAAAGATTCTCGTGTGCTTCATTGGAAAGATTAATGACAGGATGACTAATTTTCCCGCTTCACAGTCGATTTATGCTCTGATAGTGCAAGTGAGAATAAAGTAACCAATCAAAGATCAAAATTCAATCATTTTTCATTTCTGATGTAAAAACTTGATGCAAAAATGTGTTTCAAATTTGGCAAAACGTTTTGCACCGACAGGGACCGTACCTTGGTCGTCACTAATTCAGAGATAGTTCACTAGCCACTACGCCGCTGAACCGTTGTTTTGCTGTTCGCATTTCGGGATGTCATGCGCAATGACCTATCGCACGTGAACTTCCGGTAACTAATTAAGACACTTCCGGTGCTCTCCGAGATTTTTAATTTTGGCTAGGGCTTGGTATGGGGCATACCTACAAGAATCCATCATAACATAGCGAGTTGTGGGGGGTGACCTGTTGCCATTTGCTTGTCAGAATATCACAGGTCGTCACCACTCTTATGCAAATTGCTAATCGAATATCGCATAGTATTTGAAACTTGACGTTCACAAATGATAAGCGGTCCATTATCTTCCATCTATCAGTTAAGAGGCTAGAACGCACTCGGTTCAGTATATTTTTCTCAGAATATCACAGGTCGTCACCACTCTTATGCAAATTGCTAATCGAATATCGCATAGTATATGAAACTTGACGTTCACAAATGATAAGCGGTCCATTATCTTCCATCTATCAGTTAAGAGGCTAGAACGCACTCGGTTCAGTATATTTTTCTCAGAATATCACAGGTCGTCACCACTCTTATGCAAATTGCTAATCGAATATCGCATAGTATATGAAACTTGACGTTCACAAATGATAAGCGGTCCATTATCTTCCATCTATCAGTTAAGAGGCTAGAACGCATTCGGTTCAGTATATTTTTCTCAGAATATCACAGGTCGTCACCACTCTTATGCAAATTGCTAATCGAATATCGCATAGTATATGAAACTTGACGTTCACAAATGATAAGCGGTCCATTATCTTCCATCTATCAGTTAAGAGGCTAGAACGCACTCAGTTCAGTATATTTTTCTCAGAATATCACAGGTCGTCACCACTCTTATGCAAATTGCTAATCGAATATCGCATAGTATATGAAACTTGACGTTCACAAATGATAAGCGGTCCATTATCTTCCATCTATCAGTTAAGAGGCTAAAACGCACTCGGTTCAGTATATTTTTCTCAGAATATCACAGGTCGTCACCACTCTTATGCAAATTGCTAATCGAATATCGCATAGTATATGAAACTTGACGTTCACAAATGATAAGCAGTCCATTATCTTCCATCTATCAGTTAAGAGGCTAGAACGCACTCGGTTCAGTATAATTTTCTCAGAATATCACAGGTCGTCACCACTCTTATGCAAATTGCTAATCGAATATCGCATAGTATATGAAACTTGACGTTCACAATTGATAAGCAGTCCATTATCTTCCATCTATCAGTTAAGAGGCTAGAACGCACTCGGTTCAGTATATTTTTCTCAGAATATCACAGGTCGTCACCACTCTTATGCAAATTGCTAATCGAATATCGCATAGTATATGAAACTTGACGTTCACAAATGATAAGCGGTCCATTATCTTCCATCTATCAGTTAAGAGGCTAGAACGCACTCGGTTCAGTATATTTTTCTCAGAATATCACAGGTCGTCACCACTCTTAAGCAAATTGCTAATCGAATATCGCATAGTATATGAAACTTGACGTTCACAAATGATAAGCGGTCCATTATCTTCCATCTATCAGTTAAGAGGCTAAAACGCACTCGGTTCAGTATATTTTTCTCAGAATATCACAGGTCGTCACCACTCTTATGCAAATTGCTAATCGAATATCGCATAGTATATGAAACTTGACGTTCACAATTGATAAGCAGTCCATTATCTTCCATCTATCAGTTAAGAGGCTAGAACGCACTCGGTTCAGTATATTTTTCTCAGAATATCACAGGTCGTCACCACTCTTATGCAAATTGCTAATCGAATATCGCATAGTATATGAAACTTGACGTTCACAATTGATAAGCAGTCCATTATCTTCCATCTATCAGTTAAGAGGCTAGAACGCACTCGGTTCAGTATATTTTTCTCAGAATATCACAGGTCGTCACCACTCTTATGCAAATTGCTAATCGAATATCGCATAGTATATGAAACTTGACGTTCACAAATGATAAGCGGTCCATTATCTTCCATCTATCAGTTAAGAGGCTAGAACGCACTCGGTTCAGTATATTTTTCTCAGAATATCACAGGTCGTCACCACTAATATGCAAATTGCTAATCGAATATCGCATATTATATGAAACTTGACGTTCACAAATGATAAGCGGTCCATTATCTTCCATCTATCAGTTAAGAGGCTAGAACGCACTCGGTTCAGTATATTTTTCTCAGAATATCACAGGTCGTCACCACTCTTATGCAAATTGCTAATCGAATATCGCATAGTATATGAAACTTGACGTTCACAAATGATAAGCGGTCCATTATCTTCCATCTATCAGTTAAGAGGCTAGAACGCACTCGGTTCAGTATATTTTTCTCAGAATATCACAGGTCGTCACCACTCTTATGCAAATTGCTAATCGAATATCGCATAGTATATGAAACTTGACGTTCACAAATGATAAGCGGTCCATTATCTTCCATCTATCAGTTAAGAGGCTAGAACGCACTCAGTTCAGTATATTTTTCTCAGAATATCACAGGTCGTCACCACTCTTATGCAAATTGCTAATCGAATATCGCATAGTATATGAAACTTGACGTTCACAAATGATAAGCGGTCCATTATCTTCCATCTATCAGTTAAGAGGCTAAAACGCACTCGGTTCAGTATATTTTTCTCAGAATATCACAGGTCGTCACCACTCTTATGCAAATTGCTAATCGAATATCGCATAGTATATGAAACTTGACGTTCACAAATGATAAGCAGTCCATTATCTTCCATCTATCAGTTAAGAGGCTAGAACGCACTCGGTTCAGTATAATTTTCTCAGAATATCACAGGTCGTCACCACTCTTATGCAAATTGCTAATCGAATATCGCATAGTATATGAAACTTGACGTTCACAATTGATAAGCAGTCCATTATCTTCCATCTATCAGTTAAGAGGCTAGAACGCACTCGGTTCAGTATATTTTTCTCAGAATATCACAGGTCGTCACCACTCTTATGCAAATTGCTAATCGAATATCGCATAGTATATGAAACTTGACGTTCACAAATGATAAGCGGTCCATTATCTTCCATCTATCAGTTAAGAGGCTAGAACGCACTCGGTTCAGTATATTTTTCTCAGAATATCACAGGTCGTCACCACTCTTAAGCAAATTGCTAATCGAATATCGCATAGTATATGAAACTTGACGTTCACAAATGATAAGCGGTCCATTATCTTCCATCTATCAGTTAAGAGGCTAAAACGCACTCGGTTCAGTATATTTTTCTCAGAATATCACAGGTCGTCACCACTCTTATGCAAATTGCTAATCGAATATCGCATAGTATATGAAACTTGACGTTCACAATTGATAAGCAGTCCATTATCTTCCATCTATCAGTTAAGAGGCTAGAACGCACTCGGTTCAGTATATTTTTCTCAGAATATCACAGGTCGTCACCACTCTTATGCAAATTGCTAATCGAATATCGCATAGTATATGAAACTTGACGTTCACAATTGATAAGCAGTCCATTATCTTCAATCTATCAGTTAAGAGGCTAGAACGCACTCGGTTCAGTATATTTTTCTCAGAATATCACAGGTCGTCACCACTCTTATGCAAATTGCTAATCGAATATCGCATAGTATATGAAACTTGACGTTCACAAATGATAAGCGGTCCATTATCTTCCATCTATCAGTTAAGAGGCTAGAACGCACTCGGTTCAGTATATTTTTCTCAGAATATCACAGGTCGTCACCACTAATATGCAAATTGCTAATCGAATATCGCATATTATATGAAACTTGACGTTCACAAATGATAAGCGGTCCATTATCTTCCATCTATCAGTTAAGAGGCTAGAACGCACTCGGTTCAGTATATTTTTCTCAGAATATCACAGGTCGTCACCACTCTTATGCAAATTGCTAATCGAATATCGCATAGTATATGAAACTTGACGTTCACAAATGATAAGCGGTCCATTATCTTCCGTCAAGTTTCATATACTATGCGATATTCGATTAGCAATGATAAGCGGTCCATTATCTTCCATCTATCAGTTAAGAGGCTAGAACGCACTCGGTTCAGTATATTTTTCTCAGAATATCACAGGTCGTCACCACTCTTATGCAAATTGCTAATCGAATATCGCATAGTATATGAAACTTGACGTTCACAAATGATAAGCGGTCCATTATCTTCCATCTATCAGTTAAGAGGCTAGAACGCACTCGGTTCAGTATATTTTTCTCAGAATATCACAGGTCGTCACCACTAATATGCAAATTGCTAATCGAATATCGCATATTATATGAAACTTGACGTTCACAAATGATAAGCGGTCCATTATCTTCCATCTATCAGTTAAGAGGCTAGAACGCACTCGGTTCAGTATATTTTTCTCAGAATATCACAGGTCGTCACCACTCTTATGCAAATTGCTAATCGAATATCGCATAGTATATGAAACACCACTCTTATGCAAATTGCTAATCGAATATCGCATAGTATATGAAACTTGACGTTCACAATTGATAAGCAGTCCATTATCTTCCATCTATCAGTTAAGAGGCTAGAACGCACTCGGTTCAGTATATTTTTCTCAGAATATCACAGGTCGTCACCACTCTTAAGCAAATTGCTAATCGAATATCGCATAGTATATGAAACTTGACGTTCACAAATGATAAGCGGTCCATTATCTTCCATCTATCAGTTAAGAGGCTAAAACGCACTCGGTTCAGTATATTTTTCTCAGAATATCACAGGTCGTCACCACTCTTATGCAAATTGCTAATCGAATATCGCATAGTATATGAAACTTGACATTCACAATTGATAAGCAGTCCATTATCTTCCATCTATCAGTTAAGAGGCTAGAACGCACTCGGTTCAGTATATTTTTCTCAGAATATCACAGGTCGTCACCACTCTTATGCAAATTGCTAATCGAATATCGCATAGTATATGAAACTTGACGTTCACAATTGATAAGCAGTCCATTATCTTCCATCTATCAGTTAAGAGGCTAGAACGCACTCGGTTCAGTATATTTTTCTCAGAATATCACAGGTCGTCACCACTCTTATGCAAATTGCTAATCGAATATCGCAAAGTATATGAAACTTGACGTTCACAAATGATAAGCGGTCCATTATCTTCCATCTATCAGTTAAGAGGCTAGAACGCACTCGGTTCAGTATATTTTTCTCAGAATATCACAGGTCGTCACCACTAATATGCAAATTGCTAATCGAATATCGCATATTATATGAAACTTGACGTTCACAAATGATAAGCGGTCCATTATCTTCCATCTATCAGTTAAGAGGCTAGAACGCACTCGGTTCAGTATATTTTTCTCAGAATATCACAGGTCGTCACCACTCTTATGCAAATTGCTAATCGAATATCGCATAGTATATGAAACTTGACGTTCACAAATGATAAGCGGTCCATTATCTTCCGTCAAGTTTCATATACTATGCGATATTCGATTAGCAATGATAAGCGGTCCATTATCTTCCATCTATCAGTTAAGAGGCTAGAACGCACTCGGTTCAGTATATTTTTCTCAGAATATCACAGGTCGTCACCACTCTTATGCAAATTGCTAATCGAATATCGCATAGTATATGAAACTTGACGTTCACAAATGATAAGCGGTCCATTATCTTCCATCTATCAGTTAAGAGGCTAGAACGCACTCGGTTCAGTATATTTTTCTCAGAATATCACAGGTCGTCACCACTAATATGCAAATTGCTAATCGAATATCGCATATTATATGAAACTTGACGTTCACAAATGATAAGCGGTCCATTATCTTCCATCTATCAGTTAAGAGGCTAGAACGCACTCGGTTCAGTATATTTTTCTCAGAATATCACAGGTCGTCACCACTCTTATGCAAATTGCTAATCGAATATCGCATAGTATATGAAACACCACTCTTATGCAAATTGCTAATCGAATATCGCATAGTATATGAAACTTGACGTTCACAATTGATAAGCAGTCCATTATCTTCCATCTATCAGTTAAGAGGCTAGAACGCACTCGGTTCAGTATATTTTTCTCAGAATATCACAGGTCGTCACCACTCTTATGCAAATTGCTAATCGAATATCGCATAGTATATGAAACTTGACGTTCACAATTGATAAGCAGTCCATTATCTTCCATCTATCAGTTAAGAGGCTAGAACGCACTCGGTTCAGTATATTTTTCTCAGAATATCACAGGTCGTCACCACTCTTATGCAAATTGCTAATCGAATATCGCATAGTATATGAAACTTGACGTTCACAAATGATAAGCGGTCCATTATCTTCCATCTATCAGTTAAGAGGCTAGAACGCACTCGGTTCAGTATATTTTTCTCAGAATATCACAGGTCGTCACCACTAATATGCAAATTGCTAATCGAATATCGCATATTATATGAAACTTGACGTTCACAAATGATAAGCGGTCCATTATCTTCCATCTATCAGTTAAGAGGCTAGAACGCACTCGGTTCAGTATATTTTTCTCAGAATATCACAGGTCGTCACCACTCTTATGCAAATTGCTAATCGAATATCGCATAGTATATGAAACTTGACGTTCACAAATGATAAGCGGTCCATTATCTTCCATCTATCAGTTAAGAGGCTAGAACGCACTCGGTTCAGTATATTTTTCTCAGAATATCACAGGTCGTCACCACTCTTATGCAATTTGCTAATCGAATATCGCATAAAATATGAAACTTGACGTTCACAAATGATAAGCAGTCCATTATCTTCCATCTATCAGTTAAGAGGCTAGAACGCACTCGGTTCAGTATATTTTTCTCAGAACATCACAGGTCGTCACCACTCTTATGCAAATTGCTAATCGAATATCGCATAAAATATGAAACTTGACGTTCACAAATGATAAGCAGTCCATTATCTTCCATCTATCAGTTAAGAGGCTAGAACGCACTCGGTTCAGTATATTTTTCTCAGAATATCACAGGTCGTCACCACTCTTATGCAAATTGCTAATCGAATATCGCATAGTATATGAAACTTGACGTTCACAAATGATAAGCGGTCCATTATCTTCCATCTATCAGTTAAGAGGCTAGAACGCACTCGGTTCAGTATATTTTTCTCAGAATATCACAGGTCGTCACCACTCTTATGCAAATTGCTAATCGAATATCGCATAGTATATGAAACTTGACGTTCACAAATGATAAGCGGTCCATTATCTTCCATCTATCAGTTAAGAGGCTAGAACGCACTCGGTTCAGTATATTTTTCTCAGAATATCACAGGTCGTCACCACTAATATGCAAATTGCTAATCGAATATCGCATATTATATGAAACTTGACGTTCACAAATGATAAGCGGTCCATTATCTTCCATCTATCAGTTAAGAGGCTAGAACGCACTCGGTTCAGTATATTTTTCTCAGAATATCACAGGTCGTCACCACTCTTATGCAAATTGCTAATCGAATATCGCATAGTATATGAAACTTGACGTTCACAATTGATAAGCAGTCCATTATCTTCCATCTATCAGTTAAGAGGCTAGAACGCACTCGGTTCAGTATATTTTTCTCAGAATATCACAGGTCGTCACCACTCTTATGCAAATTGCTAATCGAATATCGCATAGTATATGAAACTTGACCTTCACAAATGATAAGCGGTCCATTATCTTCCATCTATCAGTTAAGAGGCTAAAACGCACTCGGTTCAGTATATTTTTCTCAGAATATCACAGGTCGTCACCACTCTTATGCAAATTGCTAATCGAATATCGCATAGTATATGAAACTTGACGTTCACAATTGATAAGCAGTCCATTATCTTCCATCTATCAGTTAAGAGGCTAGAACGCACTCGGTTCAGTATATTTTTCTCAGAATATCACAGGTCGTCACCACTCTTATGCAAATTGCTAATCGAATATCGCATAGTATATGAAACTTGACGTTCATAAATGATAAGCGGTCCATTATCTTCCATCTATCAGTTAAGAGGCTAGAACGCACTCGGTTCAGTATATTTTTCTCAGAATATCACAGGTCGTCACCACTAATATGCAAATTGCTAATCGAATATCGCATATTATATGAAACTTGACGTTCACAAATGATAAGCGGTCCATTATCTTCCATCTATCAGTTAAGAGGCTAGAACGCACTCGGTTCAGTATATTTTTCTCAGAATATCACAGGTCGTCACCACTCTTATGCAAATTGCTAATCGAGTATCGCATAGTATATGAAACTTGACGTTCACAAATGATAAGCGGTCCATTATCTTCCATCTATCAGTTAAGAGGGTAAAACGCACTCGGTTCAGTATATTTTTCTCAGAATATCACAGATCGTCACCACTCTTATGCAAATTGCTAATCAAATATCGCATAGTATATGAAACTTGACCTTCACAAATGATAAGCGGTCCATTATCTTCCATCTATCAGTTAAGAGGCTAAAACGCACTCGGTTCAGTATATTTTTCTCAGAATATCACAGATCGTCACCACTCTTATGCAAATTGCTAATCGAATATCGCATAAAATATGAAACTTGACCTTCACAAATGATAAGCGGTCCATTATCTTCCATCTATCAGTTAAGAGGCTAAAACGCACTCGGTTCAGTATATTTTTCTCAGAATATCACAGGTCGTCACCACTCTTATGCAAATTGCTAATCGAATATCGCATAGTATATGAAACTTGACGTTCACAATTGATAAGCAGTCCATTATCTTCCATCTATCAGTTAAGAGGCTAGAACGCACTCGGTTCAGTATATTTTTCTCAGAATATCACAGGTCGTCACCACTCTTATGCAAATTGCTAATCGAATATCGCATAGTATATGAAACACCACTCTTATGCAAATTGCTAATCGAATATCGCATAGTATATGAAACTTGACGTTCACAATTGATAAGCAGTCCATTATCTTCCATCTATCAGTTAAAGTCCGACTAAACACAGATTCATGAGCTCTATTGCGAACCGATCTTGCATTCACTCTCGCTGTCTACACTCTGACCCATACCAAACGATCGATATTGCGTTTGTCGAGCGAGTCTTTTTCACTCAAAGAACGAAACCAACAAAAACAAAACAATTCAACACAAACATGACAATTGAAATGTTTATCGTAAGAAGAATGACAACATCATGTAATTAAATGTTTTATCAGAACAATATTACGGGGAGTTTTTTGTGTTGGCGAAGCTTTCTGGGTGGATCGGGAACAGGTACGGGCACTTCCAGCCTCAGGCGTGGCACAGCTGCCACTCCGGGAGCAGCTCCGAGAAGCTGAAAACGTATGTACTGCATAAAAAGAGCAGTTAGGAAACAAGCTATCATACCTGGGCAAGCGGCAACTACGACAACAGAACATCAGTATCGTACCTTCTCACGCTTGACGCTGCTCCTGGGGCGCGACGAGGACGAACTCGCAGTCGATGCCCTGCACCAGGCACGGCGCTTATCTAAATCACAAAACGGAGGTTGTGCAATATGTATAACAACATGTATCCAGCCATACAAAAACATAACAAACGAAGTATATCATGTTAAAAACAAAACTCACGTTGCTCTTCATGCGGAGGACGAGTTGGCCGAACCGCTCGGCTCGGTCTGCCGGCCGACGCTGCCCCGCGCACCTTCCGTGTGCTTCATTGACGCCGGCGAGTCACAACTGCAATTCATTTTGATTACATATACCAGTAAATATGCAGTACGTCATAAATAAAGCACATTGTCAAAATACAACAACGCTGGTGTTTCAACAACATCAGCTCATAGAAGATAATTCAACGCTTACGTACCTGTTCACAATGTGACAATGATTCTTGATGACGAATAGGTAAAGTTTGTCCATGTGAAGCTCCTGGAAAAAACACACATTAAAACAAATAATGTATTCAAAAAGAACGATAGCGTAATAAACAAGAAAAAAACACAATTTCGTCGCGGCTTCATCGTTGCGCACCGATGAACTTAGGGCAAAACGACGTTTATTCGATAGCATGATCATGACAAACAACACAAATATTATACATCATAAATAAACACAACAAAATACAACAAAATAAGGGAAAACGAACGAACATTTGATTTGACAGCGGAACAGCTGATAGCGATACGCAGCGTGAGGTCAGACTGTCAGAGTATAGTCTCCTGGCACTGTGCCATAGTCTCCTGGACCTGTGCCAAGCGACTTTGAAGCCCTGAGGGCGTTTGAGTGAATTTTTTTCAAAGTAAAATTTGTGTACCGTTAAACTTATCGTGAATTTATCTATCTATTAGGCAAAACTATGATTTTTCCGTAAATCTCTGTTTACACGTACTTTAAGAGGCTAGAACGCACTCGGTTCAGTATATTTTTCTCAGAATATCACAGGTCGTCACCACTCTTATGCAAATTGCTAATCGAATATCGCATAGTATATGAAACTTGACGTTCACAATTGATAAGCAGTCCATTATCTTCCATCTATCAGTTAAGAGGCTAGAACGCACTCGGTTCAGTATATTTTTCTCAGAATATCACAGGTCGTCACCACTCTTATGCAAATTGCTAATCGAATATCGCATAGTATATGAAACTTGACGTTCACAAATGATAAGCGGTCCATTATCTTCCATCTATCAGTTAAGAGGCTAGAACGCACTCGGTTCAGTATATTTTTCTCAGAATATCACAGGTCGTCACCACTAATATGCAAATTGCTAATCGAATATCGCATATTATATGAAACTTGACGTTCACAAATGATAAGCGGTCCATTATCTTCCATCTATCAGTTAAGAGGCTAGAACGCACTCGGTTCAGTATATTTTTCTCAGAATATCACAGGTCGTCACCACTCTTATGCAAATTGCTAATCGAATATCGCATAGTATATGAAACTTGACGTTCACAAATGATAAGCGGTCCATTATCTTCCATCTATCAGTTAAGAGGCTAGAACGCACTCGGTTCAGTATATTTTTCTCAGAATATCACAGGTCGTCACCACTCTTATGCAAATTGCTAATCGAATATCGCATAAAATATGAAACTTGACGTTCACAAATGATAAGCAGTCCATTATCTTCCATCTATCAGTTAAGAGGCTAGAACGCACTCGGTTCAGTATATTTTTCTCAGAACATCACAGGTCGTCACCACTCTTATGCAAATTGCTAATCGAATATCGCATAAAATATGAAACTTGACGTTCACAAATGATAAGCAGTCCATTATCTTCCATCTATCAGTTAAGAGGCTAGAACGCACTCGGTTCAGTATATTTTTCTCAGAATATCACAGGTCGTCACCACTCTTATGCAAATTGCTAATCGAATATCGCATAGTATATGAAACTTGACGTTCACAAATGATAAGCGGTCCATTATCTTCCATCTATCAGTTAAGAGGCTAGAACGCACTCGGTTCAGTATATTTTTCTCAGAATATCACAGGTCGTCACCACTCTTATGCAAATTGCTAATCGAATATCGCATAGTATATGAAACTTGACGTTCACAAATGATAAGCGGTCCATTATCTTCCATCTATCAGTTAAGAGGCTAGAACGCACTCGGTTCAGTATATTTTTCTCAGAATATCACAGGTCGTCACCACTAATATGCAAATTGCTAATCGAATATCGCATATTATATGAAACTTGACGTTCACAAATGATAAGCGGTCCATTATCTTCCATCTATCAGTTAAGAGGCTAGAACGCACTCGGTTCAGTATATTTTTCTCAGAATATCACAGGTCGTCACCACTCTTATGCAAATTGCTAATCGAATATCGCATAGTATATGAAACTTGACGTTCACAATTGATAAGCAGTCCATTATCTTCCATCTATCAGTTAAGAGGCTAGAACGCACTCGGTTCAGTATATTTTTCTCAGAATATCACAGGTCGTCACCACTCTTATGCAAATTGCTAATCGAATATCGCATAGTATATGAAACTTGACCTTCACAAATGATAAGCGGTCCATTATCTTCCATCTATCAGTTAAGAGGCTAAAACGCACTCGGTTCAGTATATTTTTCTCAGAATATCACAGGTCGTCACCACTCTTATGCAAATTGCTAATCGAATATCGCATAGTATATGAAACTTGACGTTCACAATTGATAAGCAGTCCATTATCTTCCATCTATCAGTTAAGAGGCTAGAACGCACTCGGTTCAGTATATTTTTCTCAGAATATCACAGCTCGTCACCACTCTTATGCAAATTGCTAATCGAATATCGCATAGTATATGAAACTTGACGTTCATAAATGATAAGCGGTCCATTATCTTCCATCTATCAGTTAAGAGGCTAGAACGCACTCGGTTCAGTATATTTTTCTCAGAATATCACAGGTCGTCACCACTAATATGCAAATTGCTAATCGAATATCGCATATTATATGAAACTTGACGTTCACAAATGATAAGCGGTCCATTATCTTCCATCTATCAGTTAAGAGGCTAGAACGCACTCGGTTCAGTATACTTTTCTCAGAATATCACAGGTCGTCACCACTCTTATGCAAATTGCTAATCGAGTATCGCATAGTATATGAAACTTGACGTTCACAAATGATAAGCGGTCCATTATCTTCCATCTATCAGTTAAGAGGCTAAAACGCACTCGGTTCAGTATATTTTTCTCAGAATATCACAGATCGTCACCACTCTTATGCAAATTGCTAATCGAATATCGCATAGTATATGAAACTTGACCTTCACAAATGATAAGCGGTCCATTATCTTCCATCTATCAGTTAAGAGGCTAAAACGCACTCGGTTCAGTATATTTTTCTCAGAATATCACAGATCGTCACCACTCTTATGCAAATTGCTAATCGAATATCGCATAAAATATGAAACTTGACCTTCACAAATGATAAGCGGTCCATTATCTTCCATCTATCAGTTAAGAGGCTAAAACGCACTCGGTTCAGTATATTTTTCTCAGAATATCACAGGTCGTCACCACTCTTATGCAAATTGCTAATCGAATATCGCATAGTATATGAAACTTGACGTTCACAAATGATAAGCGGTCCATTATCTTCCATCTATCAGTTAAGAGGCTAGAACGCACTCGGTTCAGTATATTTTTCTCAGAATATCACAGGTCGTCACCACTCTTATGCAAATTGCTAATCGAATATCGCATAGTATATGAAACTTGACGTTCACAAATGATAAGCGGTCCATTATCTTCCATCTATCAGTTAAGAGGCTAAAACGCACTCGGTTCAGTATATTTTTTTCAGAATATCACAGGTCGTCACCACTCTTATGCAAATTGCTAATCGAATATCGCATAGTATATGAAACTTGACGTTCACAAATGATAAGCAGTCCATTATCTTCCATCTATCAGTTAAGAGGCTAGAACGCACTCGGTTCAGTATATTTTTCTCAGAATATCACAGGTCGTCACCACTCTTATGCAAATTGCTAATCGAATATCGCATAGTATATGAAACTTGACGTTCACAATTGATAAGCAGTCCATTATCTTCCATCTATCAGTTAAGAGGCTAGAACGCACTCGGTTCAGTATATTTTTCTCAGAATATCACAGGTCGTCACCACTCTTATGCAAATTGCTAATCGAATATCGCATAGTATATGAAACTTGACGTTCACAAATGATAAGCGGTCCATTATCTTCCATCTATCAGTTAAGAGGCTAGAACGCACTCGGTTCAGTATATTTTTCTCAGAATATCATAGGTCGTCACCACTCTTATGCAAATTGCTAATCGAATATCGCATAGTATATGAAACTTGACGTTCACAAATGATAAGCGGTCCATTATCTTCCATCTATCAGTTAAGAGGCTAGAACGCACTCGGTTCAGTATATTTTTCTCAGAATATCACAGGTCGTCACCACTCTTATGCAAATTGCTAATCGAATATCGCATAGTATATGAAACTTGACGTTCACAAATGATAAGCGGTCCCTTATCTTCCATCTATCAGTTAAGAGGCTAGAACGCACTCGGTTCAGTATATTTTTCTCAGAATATCACAGGTCGTCACCACTCTTATGCAAATTGCTAATCGAATATCGCATAGTATATGAAACTTGACGTTCACAAATGATAAGCGGTCCATTATCTTCCATCTATCAGTTAAGAGGCTAGAACGCACTCGGTTCAGTATATTTTTCTCAGAATATCACAGGTCGTCACCACTCTTATGCAAATTGCTAATCGAATATCGCATATTATATGAAACTTGACGTTCACAAATGATAAGCGGTCCATTATCTTCCATCTATCAGTTAAGAGGCTAAAACGCACTCGGTTCAGTATATTTTTCTCAGAATATCACAGGTCGTCACCACTCTTATGCAAATTGCTTATCGAATATCGCATAGTATATGAAACTTGACGTTCACAATTGATAAGCAGTCCATTATCTTCCATCTATCAGTTAAGAGGCTAGAACGCACTCGGTTCAGTATATTTTTCTCAGAATATCACAGGTCGTCACCACTCTTATGCAAATTGCTAATCGAATATCGCATAGTATATGAAACTTGACGTTCACAAATGATAAGCGGTCCATTATCTTCCATCTATCAGTTAAGAGGCTAGAACGCACTCGGTTCAGTATATTTTTCTCAGAATATCACAGGTCGTCACCACTCTTATGCAAATTGCTAATCGAATATCGCATAGTATATGAAACTTGACCTTCACAAATGATAAGCGGTCCATTATCTTCCATCTATCAGTTAAGAGGCTAAAACGCACTCGGTTCAGTATATTTTTCTCAGAATATCACAGGTCGTCACCACTCTTATGCAAATTGCTAATCGAATATTGCATAGTATATGAAACTTGACGTTCACAATTGATGATAGATGGAAGATAATGGACTGCTTATCAATTGTGAACGTCAAGTTTCATATACTATGCGATATTCGATTAGCAATTTGCATAAGAGTGGTGACGACCTGTGATATTCTGAGAAAAATATACTGAACCTTAAGAGGCTAGAACGCACTCGGTTCAGTATATTTTTCTCAGAATATCACAGGTCGTCACCACTGTTATGCAAATTGCTAATCGAATATCGCATAGTATATGAAACTTGACGTTCACAAATGATAAGCAGTCCATTATCTTCCATCTATCAGTTAAGAGGCTAGAACGCACTCGGTTCAGTATATTTTTCTCAGAATATCACAGGTCGTCACCACTCTTATGCAAATTGCTAATCGAATATCGCATAGTATATGAAACTTGACGTTCACAATTGATAAGCAGTCCATTATCTTCCATCTATCAGTTAAGAGGCTAGAACGCACTCGGTTCAGTATATTTTTCTCAGAATATCACAGGTCGTCACCACTCTTATGCAAATTGCTAATCGAATATCGCATAGTATATGAAACTTGACGTTCACAAATGATAAGCGGTCCATTATCTTCCATCTATCAGTTAAGAGGCTAGAACGCACTCGGTTCAGTATATTTTTCTCAGAATATCACAGGTCGTCACCACTCTTATGCAAATTGCTAATCGAATATCGCATAGTATATGAAACTTGACGTTCACAAATGATAAGCGGTCCATTATCTTCCATCTATCAGTTAAGAGGCTAGAACGCACTCGGTTCAGTATATTTTTCTCAGAATATCACAGGTCGTCACCACTCTTAAGCAAATTGCTAATCGAATATCGCATAGTATATGAAACTTGACGTTCACAAATGATAAGCGGTCCATTATCTTCCGTCAAGTTTCATATACTATGCGATATTCGATTAGCAATGATAAGCGGTCCATTATCTTCCATCTATCAGTTAAGAGGCTAGAACGCACTCGGTTCAGTATATTTTTCTCAGAATATCACAGGTCGTCACCACTCTTATGCAAATTGCTAATCGAATATCGCATAGTATATGAAACTTGACGTTCACAAATGATAAGCGGTCCATTATCTTCCATCTATCAGTTAAGAGGCTAGAACGCACTCGGTTCAGTATATTTTTCTCAGAATATCACAGGTCGTCACCACTAATATGCAAATTGCTAATCGAATATCGCATATTATATGAAACTTGACGTTCACAAATGATAAGCGGTCCATTATCTTCCATCTATCAGTTAAGAGGCTAGAACGCACTCGGTTCAGTATATTTTTCTCAGAATATCACAGGTCGTCACCACTCTTATGCAAATTGCTAATCGAATATCGCATAGTATATGAAACACCACTCTTATGCAAATTGCTAATCGAATATCGCATAGTATATGAAACTTGACGTTCACAATTGATAAGCAGTCCATTATCTTCCATCTATCAGTTAAGAGGCTAGAACGCACTCGGTTCAGTATATTTTTCTCAGAATATCACAGGTCGTCACCACTCTTAAGCAAATTGCTAATCGAATATCGCATAGTATATGAAACTTGACGTTCACAAATGATAAGCGGTCCATTATCTTCCATCTATCAGTTAAGAGGCTAAAACGCACTCGGTTCAGTATATTTTTCTCAGAATATCACAGGTCGTCACCACTCTTATGCAAATTGCTAATCGAATATCGCATAGTATATGAAACTTGACGTTCACAATTGATAAGCAGTCCATTATCTTCCATCTATCAGTTAAGAGGCTAGAACGCACTCGGTTCAGTATATTTTTCTCAGAATATCACAGGTCGTCACCACTCTTATGCAAATTGCTAATCGAATATCGCATAGTATATGAAACTTGACGTTCACAATTGATAAGCAGTCCATTATCTTCCATCTATCAGTTAAGAGGCTAGAACGCACTCGGTTCAGTATATTTTTCTCAGAATATCACAGGTCGTCACCACTCTTATGCAAATTGCTAATCGAATATCGCATAGTATATGAAACTTGACGTTCACAAATGATAAGCGGTCCATTATCTTCCATCTATCAGTTAAGAGGCTAGAACGCACTCGGTTCAGTATATTTTTCTCAGAATATCACAGGTCGTCACCACTAATATGCAAATTGCTAATCGAATATCGCATATTATATGAAACTTGACGTTCACAAATGATAAGCGGTCCATTATCTTCCATCTATCAGTTAAGAGGCTAGAACGCACTCGGTTCAGTATATTTTTCTCAGAATATCACAGGTCGTCACCACTCTTATGCAAATTGCTAATCGAATATCGCATAGTATATGAAACTTGACGTTCACAAATGATAAGCGGTCCATTATCTTCCGTCAAGTTTCATATACTATGCGATATTCGATTAGCAATGATAAGCGGTCCATTATCTTCCATCTATCAGTTAAGAGGCTAGAACGCACTCGGTTCAGTATATTTTTCTCAGAATATCACAGGTCGTCACCACTCTTATGCAAATTGCTAATCGAATATCGCATAGTATATGAAACTTGACGTTCACAAATGATAAGCGGTCCATTATCTTCCATCTATCAGTTAAGAGGCTAGAACGCACTCGGTTCAGTATATTTTTCTCAGAATATCACAGGTCGTCACCACTAATATGCAAATTGCTAATCGAATATCGCATATTATATGAAACTTGACGTTCACAAATGATAAGCGGTCCATTATCTTCCATCTATCAGTTAAGAGGCTAGAACGCACTCGGTTCAGTATATTTTTCTCAGAATATCACAGGTCGTCACCACTCTTATGCAAATTGCTAATCGAATATCGCATAGTATATGAAACACCACTCTTATGCAAATTGCTAATCGAATATCGCATAGTATATGAAACTTGACGTTCACAATTGATAAGCAGTCCATTATCTTCCATCTATCAGTTAAGAGGCTAGAACGCACTCGGTTCAGTATATTTTTCTCAGAATATCACAGGTCGTCACCACTCTTATGCAAATTGCTAATCGAATATCGCATAGTATATGAAACTTGACGTTCACAAATGATAAGCGGTCCATTATCTTCCATCTATCAGTTAAGAGGCTAGAACGCACTCGGTTCAGTATATTTTTCTCAGAATATCACAGGTCGTCACCACTCTTATGCAAATTGCTAATCGAATATCGCATAGTATATGAAACTTGACGTTCACAAATGATAAGCGGTCCATTATCTTCCATCTATCAGTTAAGAGGCTAGAACGCACTCGGTTCAGTATATTTTTCTCAGAATATCACAGGTCGTCACCACTCTTATGCAAATTGCTAATCGAATATCGCATAGTATATGAAACTTGACGTTCACAAATGATAAGCGGTCCATTATCTTCCATCTATCAGTTAAGAGGCTAGAACGCACTCGGTTCAGTATATTTTTCTCAGAATATCACAGGTCGTCACCACTAATATGCAAATTGCTAATCGAATATCGCATATTATATGAAACTTGACGTTCACAAATGATAAGCGGTCCATTATCTTCCATCTATCAGTTAAGAGGCTAGAACGCACTCGGTTCAGTATATTTTTCTCAGAATATCACAGGTCGTCACCACTCTTATGCAAATTGCTAATCGAATATCGCATAGTATATGAAACACCACTCTTATGCAAATTGCTAATCGAATATCGCATAGTATAATGAAACTTGACGTTCACAATTGATAAGCAGTCCATTATCTTCCATCTATCAGTTAAGAGGCTAGAACGCACTCGGTTCAGTATATTTTTCTCAGAATATCACAGGTCGTCACCACTCTTATGCAAATTGCTAATCGAATATCGCATAGTATATGAAACTTGACGTTCACAATTGATAAGCAGTCCATTATCTTCATCTATCAGTTAAGAGGCTAGAACGCACTCGGTTCAGTATATTTTTCTCAGAATATCACAGGTCGTCACCACTCTTATGCAAATTGCTAATCGAATATCGCATAGTATATGAAACTTGACGTTCACAAATGATAAGCGGTCCATTATCTTCCATCTATCAGTTAAGAGGCTAGAACGCACTCGGTTCAGTATATTTTTCTCAGAATATCACAGGTCGTCACCACTAATATGCAAATTGCTAATCGAATATCGCATATTATATGAAACTTGACGTTCACAAATGATAAGCGGTCCATTATCTTCCATCTATCAGTTAAGAGGCTAGAACGCACTCGGTTCAGTATATTTTTCTCAGAATATCACAGGTCGTCACCACTCTTATGCAAATTGCTAATCGAATATCGCATAGTATATGAAACTTGACGTTCACAAATGATAAGCGGTCCATTATCTTCCATCTATCAGTTAAGAGGCTAGAACGCACTCGGTTCAGTATATTTTTCTCAGAATATCACAGGTCGTCACCACTCTTATGCAAATTGCTAATCGAATATCGCATAAAATATGAAACTTGACGTTCACAAAATGATAAGCAGTCCATTATCTTCCATCTATCAGTTAAGAGGCTAGAACGCACTCGGTTCAGTATATTTTTCTCAGAACATCACAGGTCGTCACCACTCTTATGCAAATTGCTAATCGAATATCGCATAAAATATGAAACTTGACGTTCACAAATGATAAGCAGTCCATTATCTTCCATCTATCAGTTAAGAGGCTAGAACGCACTCGGTTCAGTATATTTTTCTCAGAATATCACAGGTCGTCACCACTCTTATGCAAATTGCTAATCGAATATCGCATAGTATATGAAACTTGACGTTCACAAATGATAAGCGGTCCATTATCTTCCATCTATCAGTTAAGAGGCTAGAACGCACTCGGTTCAGTATATTTTTCTCAGAATATCACAGGTCGTCACCACTCTTATGCAAATTGCTAATCGAATATCGCATAGTATATGAAACTTGACGTTCACAAATGATAAGCGGTCCATTATCTTCCATCTATCAGTTAAGAGGCTAGAACGCACTCGGTTCAGTATATTTTTCTCAGAATATCACAGGTCGTCACCACTAATATGCAAATTGCTAATCGAATATCGCATATTATATGAAACTTGACGTTCACAAATGATAAGCGGTCCATTATCTTCCATCTATCAGTTAAGAGGCTAGAACGCACTCGGTTCAGTATATTTTCTCAGAATATCACAGGTCGTCACCACTCTTATGCAAATTGCTAATCGAATATCGCATAGTATATGAAACTTGACGTTCACAATTGATAAGCAGTCCATTATCTTCCATCTATCAGTTAAGAGGCTAGAACGCACTCGGTTCAGTATATTTTTCTCAGAATATCACAGGTCGTCACCACTCTTATGCAAATTGCTAATCGAATATCGCATAGTATATGAAACTTGACCTTCACAAATGATAAGCGGTCCATTATCTTCCATCTATCAGTTAAGAGGCTAAAACGCACTCGGTTCAGTATATTTTTCTCAGAATATCACAGGTCGTCACCACTCTTATGCAAATTGCTAATCGAATATCGCATAGTATATGAAACTTGACGTTCACAATTGATAAGCAGTCCATTATCTTCCATCTATCAGTTAAGAGGCTAGAACGCACTCGGTTCAGTATATTTTTCTCAGAATATCACAGGTCGTCACCACTCTTATGCAAATTGCTAATCGAATATCGCATAGTATATGAAACTTGACGTTCATAAATGATAAGCGGTCCATTATCTTCCATCTATCAGTTAAGAGGCTAAAACGCACTCGGTTCAGTATATTTTTCTCAGAATATCACAGATCGTCACCACTCTTATGCAAATTGCTAATCGAATATCGCATAAAATATGAAACTTGACCTTCACAAATGATAAGCGGTCCATTATCTTCCATCTATCAGTTAAGAGGCTAAAACGCACTCGGTTCAGTATATTTTTCTCAGAATATCACAGGTCGTCACCACTCTTATGCAAATTGCTAATCGAATATCGCATAGTATATGAAACTTGACGTTCACAATTGATAAGCAGTCCATTATCTTCCATCTATCAGTTAAGAGGCTAGAACGCACTCGGTTCAGTATATTTTTCTCAGAATATCACAGGTCGTCACCACTCTTATGCAAATTGCTAATCGAATATCGCATAGTATATGAAACACCACTCTTATGCAAATTGCTAATCGAATATCGCATAGTATATGAAACTTGACGTTCACAATTGATAAGCAGTCCATTATCTTCCATCTATCAGTTAAGAGGCTAGAACGCACTCGGTTCAGTATATTTTTCTCAGAATATCACAGGTCGTCACCACTCTTATGCAAATTGCTAATCGAATATCGCATAGTATATGAAACTTGACGTTCACAATTGATAAGCAGTCCATTATCTTCCATCTATCAGTTAAGAGGCTAGAACGCACTCGGTTCAGTATATTTTTCTCAGAATATCACAGGTCGTCACCACTCTTATGCAAATTGCTAATCGAATATCGCATAGTATATGAAACTTGACGTTCACAAATGATAAGCGGTCCATTATCTTCCATCTATCAGTTAAGAGGCTAGAACGCACTCGGTTCAGTATATTTTTCTCAGAATATCACAGGTCGTCACCACTAATATGCAAATTGCTAATCGAATATCGCATATTATATGAAACTTGACGTTCACAAATGATAAGCGGTCCATTATCTTCCATCTATCAGTTAAGAGGCTAGAACGCACTCGGTTCAGTATATTTTTCTCAGAATATCACAGGTCGTCACCACTCTTATGCAAATTGCTAATCGAATATCGCATAGTATATGAAACTTGACGTTCACAAATGATAAGCGGTCCATTATCTTCCATCTATCAGTTAAGAGGCTAGAACGCACTCGGTTCAGTATATTTTTCTCAGAATATCACAGGTCGTCACCACTCTTATGCAAATTGCTAATCGAATATCGCATAAAATATGAAACTTGACGTTCACAAATGATAAGCAGTCCATTATCTTCCATCTATCAGTTAAGAGGCTAGAACGCACTCGGTTCAGTATATTTTTCTCAGAACATCACAGGTCGTCACCACTCTTATGCAAATTGCTAATCGAATATCGCATAAAATATGAAACTTGACGTTCACAAATGATAAGCAGTCCATTATCTTCCATCTATCAGTTAAGAGGCTAGAACGCACTCGGTTCAGTATATTTTTCTCAGAATATCACAGGTCGTCACCACTCTTATGCAAATTGCTAATCGAATATCGCATAGTATATGAAACTTGACGTTCACAAATGATAAGCGGTCCATTATCTTCCATCTATCAGTTAAGAGGCTAGAACGCACTCGGTTCAGTATATTTTTCTCAGAATATCACAGGTCGTCACCACTCTTATGCAAATTGCTAATCGAATATCGCATAGTATATGAAACTTGACGTTCACAAATGATAAGCGGTCCATTATCTTCCATCTATCAGTTAAGAGGCTAGAACGCACTCGGTTCAGTATATTTTTCTCAGAATATCACAGGTCGTCACCACTAATATGCAAATTGCTAATCGAATATCGCATATTATATGAAACTTGACGTTCACAAATGATAAGCGGTCCATTATCTTCCATCTATCAGTTAAGAGGCTAGAACGCACTCGGTTCAGTATATTTTTCTCAGAATATCACAGGTCGTCACCACTCTTATGCAAATTGCTAATCGAATATCGCATAGTATATGAAACTTGACGTTCACAATTGATAAGCAGTCCATTATCTTCCATCTATCAGTTAAGAGGCTAGAACGCACTCGGTTCAGTATATTTTTCTCAGAATATCACAGGTCGTCACCACTCTTATGCAAATTGCTAATCGAATATCGCATAGTATATGAAACTTGACCTTCACAAATGATAAGCGGTCCATTATCTTCCATCTATCAGTTAAGAGGCTAAAACGCACTCGGTTCAGTATATTTTTCTCAGAATATCACAGGTCGTCACCACTCTTATGCAAATTGCTAATCGAATATCGCATAGTATATGAAACTTGACGTTCACAATTGATAAGCAGTCCATTATCTTCCATCTATCAGTTAAGAGGCTAGAACGCACTCGGTTCAGTATATTTTTCTCAGAATATCACAGGTCGTCACCACTCTTATGCAAATTGCTAATCGAATATCGCATAGTATATGAAACTTGACGTTCATAAATGATAAGCGGTCCATTATCTTCCATCTATCAGTTAAGAGGCTAGAACGCACTCGGTTCAGTATATTTTTCTCAGAATATCACAGGTCGTCACCACTCTTATGCAAATTGCTAATCGAATATCGCATAGTATATGAAACTTGACCTTCACAAATGATAAGCGGTCCATTATCTTCCATCTATCAGTTAAGAGGCTAAAACGCACTCGGTTCAGTATATTTTTCTCAGAATATCACAGATCGTCACCACTCTTATGCAAATTGCTAATCGAATATCGCATAAAATATGAAACTTGACCTTCACAAATGATAAGCGGTCCATTATCTTCCATCTATCAGTTAAGAGGCTAAAACGCACTCGGTTCAGTATATTTTTCTCAGAATATCACAGGTCGTCACCACTCTTATGCAAATTGCTAATCGAATATCGCATAGTATATGAAACTTGACGTTCACAATTGATAAGCAGTCCATTATCTTCCATCTATCAGTTAAGAGGCTAGAACGCACTCGGTTCAGTATATTTTTCTCAGAATATCACAGGTCGTCACCACTCTTATGCAAATTGCTAATCGAATATCGCATAGTATATGAAACTTGACGTTCACAAATGATAAGCGGTCCATTATCTTCCATCTATCAGTTAAGAGGCTAGAACGCACTCGGTTCAGTATATTTTTCTCAGAATATCACAGGTCGTCACCACTCTTATGCAAATTGCTAATCGAATATCGCATAGTATATGAAACTTGACGTTCACAAATGATAAGCGGTCCATTATCTTCCATCTATCAGTTAAGAGGCTAAAACGCACTCGGTTCAGTATATTTTTTTCAGAATATCACAGGTCGTCACCACTCTTATGCAAATTGCTAATCGAATATCGCATAGTATATGAAACTTGACGTTCACAAATGATAAGCAGTCCATTATCTTCCATCTATCAGTTAAGAGGCTAGAACGCACTCGGTTCAGTATATTTTTCTCAGAATATCACAGGTCGTCACCACTCTTATGCAAATTGCTAATCGAATATCGCATAGTATATGAAACTTGACGTTCACAATTGATAAGCAGTCCATTATCTTCCATCTATCAGTTAAGAGGCTAGAACGCACTCGGTTCAGTATATTTTTCTCAGAATATCACAGGTCGTCACCACTCTTATGCAAATTGCTAATCGAATATCGCATAGTATATGAAACTTGACGTTCACAAATGATAAGCGGTCCATTATCTTCCATCTATCAGTTAAGAGGCTAGAACGCACTCGGTTCAGTATATTTTTCTCAGAATATCACAGGTCGTCACCACTCTTATGCAAATTGCTAATCGAATATCGCATAGTATATGAAACTTGACGTTCACAAATGATAAGCGGTCCATTATCTTCCATCTATCAGTTAAGAGGCTAGAACGCACTCGGTTCAGTATATTTTTCTCAGAATATCACAGGTCGTCACCACTCTTATGCAAATTGCTAATCGAATATCGCATAGTATATGAAACTTGACGTTCACAAATGATAAGCGGTCCATTATCTTCCATCTATCAGTTAAGAGGCTAGAACGCACTCGGTTCAGTATATTTTTCTCAGAATATCACAGGTCGTCACCACTCTTATGCAAATTGCTAATCGAATATCGCATAGTATATGAAACTTGACGTTCACAAATGATAAGCGGTCCATTATCTTCCATCTATCAGTTAAGAGGCTAGAACGCACTCGGTTCAGTATATTTTTCTCAGAATATCACAGGTCGTCACCACTCTTATGCAAATTGCTAATCGAATATCGCATATTATATGAAACTTGACGTTCACAAATGATAAGCGGTCCATTATCTTCCATCTATCAGTTAAGAGGCTAAAACGCACTCGGTTCAGTATATTTTTCTCAGAATATCACAGGTCGTCACCACTCTTATGCAAATTGCTTATCGAATATCGCATAGTATATGAAACTTGACGTTCACAATTGATAAGCAGTCCATTATCTTCCATCTATCAGTTAAGAGGCTAGAACGCACTCGGTTCAGTATATTTTTCTCAGAATATCACAGGTCGTCACCACTCTTATGCAAATTGCTAATCGAATATCGCATAGTATATGAAACTTGACGTTCACAAATGATAAGCGGTCCATTATCTTCCATCTATCAGTTAAGAGGCTAGAACGCACTCGGTTCAGTATATTTTTCTCAGAATATCACAGGTCGTCACCACTGTTATGCAAATTGCTAATCGAATATCGCATAGTATATGAAACTTGACGTTCACAAATGATAAGCAGTCCATTATCTTCCATCTATCAGTTAAGAGGCTAGAACGCACTCGGTTCAGTATATTTTTCTCAGAATATCACAGGTCGTCACCACTCTTATGCAAATTGCTAATCGAATATCGCATAGTATATGAAACTTGACGTTCACAATTGAAAAGCAGTCCATTATCTTCCATCTATCAGTTAAGAGGCTAGAACGCACTCGGTTCAGTATATTTTTCTCAGAATATCACAGGTCGTCACCACTCTTATGCAAATTGCTAATCGAATATCGCATAGTATATGAAACTTGACGTTCACAAATGATAAGCGGTCCATTATCTTCCGTCAAGTTTCATATACTATGCGATATTCGATTAGCAATGATAAGCGGTCCATTATCTTCCATCTATCAGTTAAGAGGCTAGAACGCACTCGGTTCAGTATATTTTTCTCAGAATATCACAGGTCGTCACCACTCTTATGCAAATTGCTAATCGAATATCGCATAGTATATGAAACTTGACGTTCACAAATGATAAGCGGTCCATTATCTTCCATCTATCAGTTAAGAGGCTAGAACGCACTCGGTTCAGTATATTTTTCTCAGAATATCACAGGTCGTCACCACTAATATGCAAATTGCTAATCGAATATCGCATATTATATGAAACTTGACGTTCACAAATGATAAGCGGTCCATTATCTTCCATCTATCAGTTAAGAGGCTAGAACGCACTCGGTTCAGTATATTTTTCTCAGAATATCACAGGTCGTCACCACTCTTATGCAAATTGCTAATCGAATATCGCATAGTATATGAAACACCACTTTTATGCAAATTGCTAATCGAATATCGCATAGTATATGAAACTTGACGTTCACAATTGATAAGCAGTCCATTATCTTCCATCTATCAGTTAAGAGGCTAGAACGCACTCGGTTCAGTATATTTTTCTCAGAATATCACAGGTCGTCACCACTCTTAAGCAAATTGCTAATCGAATATCGCATAGTATATGAAACTTGACGTTCACAAATGATAAGCGGTCCATTATCTTCCATCTATCAGTTAAGAGGCTAAAACGCACTCGGTTCAGTATATTTTTCTCAGAATATCACAGGTCGTCACCACTCTTATGCAAATTGCTAATCGAATATCGCATAGTATATGAAACTTGACGTTCACAATTGATAAGCAGTCCATTATCTTCCATCTATCAGTTAAGAGGCTAGAACGCACTCGGTTCAGTATATTTTTCTCAGAATATCACAGGTCGTCACCACTCTTATGCAAATTGATAATCGAATATCGCATAGTATATGAAACTTGACGTTCACAATTGATAAGCAGTCCATTATCTTCCATCTATCAGTTAAGAGGCTAGAACGCACTCGGTTCAGTATATTTTTCTCAGAATATCACAGGTCGTCACCACTCTTATGCAAATTGCTAATCGAATATCGCATAGTATATGAAACTTGACGTTCACAAATGATAAGCGGTCCATTATCTTCCATCTATCAGTTAAGAGGCTAGAACGCACTCGGTTCAGTATATTTTTCTCAGAATATCACAGGTCGTCACCACTAATATGCAAATTGCTAATCGAATATCGCATATTATATGAAACTTGACGTTCACAAATGATAAGCGGTCCATTATCTTCCATCTATCAGTTAAGAGGCTAGAACGCACTCGGTTCAGTATATTTTTCTCAGAATATCACAGGTCGTCACCACTCTTATGCAAATTGCTAATCGAATATCGCATAGTATATGAAACTTGACGTTCACAAATGATAAGCGGTCCATTATCTTCCGTCAAGTTTCATATACTATGCGATATTCGATTAGCAATGATAAGCGGTCCATTATCTTCCATCTATCAGTTAAGAGGCTAGAACGCACTCGGTTCAGTATATTTTTCTCAGAATATCACAGGTCGTCACCACTCTTATGCAAATTGCTAATCGAATATCGCATAGTATATGAAACTTGACGTTCACAAATGATAAGCGGTCCATTATCTTCCATCTATCAGTTAAGAGGCTAGAACGCACTCGGTTCAGTATATTTTTCTCAGAATATCACAGGTCGTCACCACTAATATGCAAATTGCTAATCGAATATCGCATATTATATGAAACTTGACGTTCACAAATGATAAGCGGTCCATTATCTTCCATCTATCAGTTAAGAGGCTAGAACGCACTCGGTTCAGTATATTTTTCTCAGAATATCACAGGTCGTCACCACTCTTATGCAAATTGCTAATCGAATATCGCATAGTATATGAAACACCACTCTTATGCAAATTGCTAATCGAATATCGCATAGTATATGAAACTTGACGTTCACAATTGATAAGCAGTCCATTATCTTCCATCTATCAGTTAAGAGGCTAGAACGCACTCGGTTCAGTATATTTTTCTCAGAATATCACAGGTCGTCACCACTCTTATGCAAATTGCTAATCGAATATCGCATAGTATATGAAACTTGACGTTCACAATTGATAAGCAGTCCATTATCTTCCATCTATCAGTTAAGAGGCTAGAACGCACTCGGTTCAGTATATTTTTCTCAGAATATCACAGGTCGTCACCACTCTTATGCAAATTGCTAATCGAATATCGCATAGTATATGAAACTTGACGTTCACAAATGATAAGCGGTCCATTATCTTCCATCTATCAGTTAAGAGGCTAGAACGCACTCGGTTCAGTATATTTTTCTCAGAATATCACAGGTCGTCACCACTAATATGCAAATTGCTAATCGAATATCGCATATTATATGAAACTTGACGTTCACAAATGATAAGCGGTCCATTATCTTCCATCTATCAGTTAAGAGGCTAGAACGCACTCGGTTCAGTATATTTTTCTCAGAATATCACAGGTCGTCACCACTCTTATGCAAATTGCTAATCGAATATCGCATAGTATATGAAACTTGACGTTCACAAATGATAAGCGGTCCATTATCTTCCATCTATCAGTTAAGAGGCTAGAACGCACTCGGTTCAGTATATTTTTCTCAGAATATCACAGGTCGTCACCACTAATATGCAAATTGCTAATCGAATATCGCATATTATATGAAACTTGACGTTCACAAATGATAAGCGGTCCATTATCTTCCATCTATCAGTTAAGAGGCTAGAACGCACTCGGTTCAGTATATTTTTCTCAGAATATCACAGGTCGTCACCACTCTTATGCAAATTGCTAATCGAATATCGCATAGTATATGAAACACCACTCTTATGCAAATTGCTAATCGAATATCGCATAGTATATGAAACTTGACGTTCACAATTGATAAGCAGTCCATTATCTTCCATCTATCAGTTAAGAGGCTAGAACGCACTCGGTTCAGTATATTTTTCTCAGAATATCACAGGTCGTCACCACTCTTATGCAAATTGCTAATCGAATATCGCATAGTATATGAAACTTGACGTTCACAATTGATAAGCAGTCCATTATCTTCCATCTATCAGTTAAGAGGCTAGAACGCACTCGGTTCAGTATATTTTTCTCAGAATATCACAGGTCGTCACCACTCTTATGCAAATTGCTAATCGAATATCGCATAGTATATGAAACTTGACGTTCACAAATGATAAGCGGTCCATTATCTTCCATCTATCAGTTAAGAGGCTAGAACGCACTCGGTTCAGTATATTTTTCTCAGAATATCACAGGTCGTCACCACTAATATGCAAATTGCTAATCGAATATCGCATATTATATGAAACTTGACGTTCACAAATGATAAGCGGTCCATTATCTTCCATCTATCAGTTAAGAGGCTAGAACGCACTCGGTTCAGTATATTTTTCTCAGAATATCACAGGTCGTCACCACTCTTATGCAAATTGCTAATCGAATATCGCATAGTATATGAAACTTGACGTTCACAAATGATAAGCGGTCCATTATCTTCCATCTATCAGTTAAGAGGCTAGAACGCACTCGGTTCAGTATATTTTTCTCAGAATATCACAGGTCGTCACCACTCTTATGCAAATTGCTAATCGAATATCGCATAAAATATGAAACTTGACGTTCACAAATGATAAGCAGTCCATTATCTTCCATCTATCAGTTAAGAGGCTAGAACGCACTCGGTTCAGTATATTTTTCTCAGAACATCACAGGTCGTCACCACTCTTATGCAAATTGCTAATCGAATATCGCATAAAATATGAAACTTGACGTTCACAAATGATAAGCAGTCCATTATCTTCCATCTATCAGTTAAGAGGCTAGAACGCACTCGGTTCAGTATATTTTTCTCAGAATATCACAGGTCGTCACCACTCTTATGCAAATTGCTAATCGAATATCGCATAGTATATGAAACTTGACGTTCACAAATGATAAGCGGTCCATTATCTTCCATCTATCAGTTAAGAGGCTAGAACGCACTCGGTTCAGTATATTTTTCTCAGAATATCACAGGTCGTCACCACTCTTATGCAAATTGCTAATCGAATATCGCATAGTATATGAAACTTGACGTTCACAAATGATAAGCGGTCCATTATCTTCCATCTATCAGTTAAGAGGCTAGAACGCACTCGGTTCAGTATATTTTTCTCAGAATATCACAGGTCGTCACCACTAATATGCAAATTGCTAATCGAATATCGCATATTATATGAAACTTGACGTTCACAAATGATAAGCGGTCCATTATCTTCCATCTATCAGTTAAGAGGCTAGAACGCACTCGGTTCAGTATATTTTTCTCAGAATATCACAGGTCGTCACCACTCTTATGCAAATTGCTAATCGAATATCGCATAGTATATGAAACTTGACGTTCACAATTGATAAGCAGTCCATTATCTTCCATCTATCAGTTAAGAGGCTAGAACGCACTCGGTTCAGTATATTTTTCTCAGAATATCACAGGTCGTCACCACTCTTATGCAAATTGCTAATCGAATATCGCATAGTATATGAAACTTGACCTTCACAAATGATAAGCGGTCCATTATCTTCCATCTATCAGTTAAGAGGCTAAAACGCACTCGGTTCAGTATATTTTTCTCAGAATATCACAGGTCGTCACCACTCTTATGCAAATTGCTAATCGAATATCGCATAGTATATGAAACTTGACGTTCACAATTGATAAGCAGTCCATTATCTTCCATCTATCAGTTAAGAGGCTAGAACGCACTCGGTTCAGTATATTTTTCTCAGAATATCACAGGTCGTCACCACTCTTATGCAAATTGCTAATCGAATATCGCATAGTATATGAAACTTGACGTTCATAAATGATAAGCGGCCCATTATCTTCCATCTATCAGTTAAGAGGCTAGAACGCACTCGGTTCAGTATATTTTTCTCAGAATATCACAGGTCGTCACCACTAATATGCAAATTGCTAATCGAATATCGCATATTATATGAAACTTGACGTTCACAAATGATAAGCGGTCCATTATCTTCCATCTATCAGTTAAGAGGCTAGAACGCACTCGGTTCAGTATATTTTTCTCAGAATATCACAGGTCGTCACCACTCTTATGCAAATTGCTAATCGAGTATCGCATAGTATATGAAACTTGACGTTCACAAATGATAAGCGGTCCATTATCTTCCATCTATCAGTTAAGAGGCTAAAACGCACTCGGTTCAGTATATTTTTCTCAGAATATCACAGATCGTCACCACTCTTATGCAAATTGCTAATCGAATATCGCATAGTATATGAAACTTGACCTTCACAAATGATAAGCGGTCCATTATCTTCCATCTATCAGTTAAGAGGCTAAAACGCACTCGGTTCAGTATATTTTTCTCAGAATATCACAGATCGTCACCACTCTTATGCAAATTGCTAATCGAATATCGCATAAAATATGAAACTTGACCTTCACAAATGATAAGCGGTCCATTATCTTCCATCTATCAGTTAAGAGGCTAAAACGCACTCGGTTCAGTATATTTTTCTCAGAATATCACAGGTCGTCACCACTCTTATGCAAATTGCTAATCGAATATCGCATAGTATATGAAACTTGACGTTCACAATTGATAAGCAGTCCATTATCTTCCATCTATCAGTTAAGAGGCTAGAACGCACTCGGTTCAGTATATTTTTCTCAGAATATCACAGGTCGTCACCACTCTTATGCAAATTGCTAATCGAATATCGCATAGTATATGAAACACCACTCTTATGCAAATTGCTAATCGAATATCGCATAGTATATGACGTTCACAATTGATAAGCAGTCCATTATCTTCCATCTATCAGTTAAGAGGCTAGAACGCACTCGGTTCAGTATATTTTTCTCAGAATATCACAGGTCGTCACCACTCTTATGCAAATTGCTAATCGAATATCGCATAGTATATGAAACTTGACGTTCACAATTGATAAGCAGTCCATTATCTTCCATCTATCAGTTAAGAGGCTAGAACGCACTCGGTTCAGTATATTTTTCTCAGAATATCACAGGTCGTCACCACTCTTATGCAAATTGCTAATCGAATATCGCATAGTATATGAAACTTGACGTTCACAAATGATAAGCGGTCCATTATCTTCCATCTATCAGTTAAGAGGCTAGAACGCACTCGGTTCAGTATATTTTTCTCAGAATATCACAGGTCGTCACCACTAATATGCAAATTGCTAATCGAATATCGCATATTATATGAAACTTGACGTTCACAAATGATAAGCGGTCCATTATCTTCAATCTATCAGTTAAGAGGCTAGAACGCACTCGGTTCAGTATATTTTTCTCAGAATATCACAGGTCGTCACCACTCTTATGCAAATTGCTAATCGAATATCGCATAGTATATGAAACTTGACGTTCACAAATGATAAGCGGTCCATTATCTTCCATCTATCAGTTAAGAGGCTAGAACGCACTCGGTTCAGTATATTTTTCTCAGAATATCACAGGTCGTCACCACTCTTATGCAAATTGCTAATCGAATATCGCATAAAATATGAAACTTGACGTTCACAAATGATAAGCAGTCCATTATCTTCCATCTATCAGTTAAGAGGCTAGAACGCACTCGGTTCAGTATATTTTTCTCAGAACATCACAGGTCGTCACCACTCTTATGCAAATTGCTAATCGAATATCGCATAAAATATGAAACTTGACGTTCACAAATGATAAGCAGTCCATTATCTTCCATCTATCAGTTAAGAGGCTAGAACGCACTCGGTTCAGTATATTTTTCTCAGAATATCACAGGTCGTCACCACTCTTATGCAAATTGCTAATCGAATATCGCATAGTATATGAAACTTGACGTTCACAAATGATAAGCGGTCCATTATCTTCCAATCAGTTAAGAGGCTAGAACGCACTCGGTTCAGTATATTTTTCTCAGAATATCACAGGTCGTCACCACTCTTATGCAAATTGCTAATCGAATATCGCATAGTATATGAAACTTGACGTTCACAAATGATAAGCGGTCCATTATCTTCCATCTATCAGTTAAGAGGCTAGAACGCACTCGGTTCAGTATATTTTTCTCAGAATATCACAGGTCGTCACCACTAATATGCAAATTGCTAATCGAATATCGCATATTATATGAAACTTGACGTTCACAAATGATAAGCGGTCCATTATCTTCCATCTATCAGTTAAGAGGCTAGAACGCACTCGGTTCAGTATATTTTTCTCAGAATATCACAGGTCGTCACCACTCTTATGCAAATTGCTAATCGAATATCGCATAGTATATGAAACTTGACGTTCACAATTGATAAGCAGTCCATTATCTTCCATCTATCAGTTAAGAGGCTAGAACGCACTCGGTTCAGTATATTTTTCTCAGAATATCACAGGTCGTCACCACTCTTATGCAAATTGCTAATCGAATATCGCATAGTATATGAAACTTGACGTTCACAAATGATAAGCGGTCCATTATCTTCCATCTATCAGTTAAGAGGCTAGAACGCACTCGGTTCAGTATATTTTTCTCAGAATATCACAGGTCGTCACCACTCTTATGCAAATTGCTAATCGAATATCGCATAGTATATGAAACTTGACCTTCACAAATGATAAGCGGTCCATTATCTTCCATCTATCAGTTAAGAGGCTAAAACGCACTCGGTTCAGTATATTTTTCTCAGAATATCACAGGTCGTCACCACTCTTATGCAAATTGCTAATCGAATATCGCATAGTATATGAAACTTGACGTTCACAATTGATAAGCAGTCCATTATCTTCCATCTATCAGTTAAGAGGCTAGAACGCACTCGGTTCAGTATATTTTTCTCAGAATATCACAGGTCGTCACCACTCTTATGCAAATTGCTAATCGAATATCGCATAGTATATGAAACTTGACGTTCATAAATGATAAGCGGTCCATTATCTTCCATCTATCAGTTAAGAGGCTAGAACGCACTCGGTTCAGTATATTTTTCTCAGAATATCACAGGTCGTCACCACTAATATGCAAATTGCTAATCGAATATCGCATATTATATGAAACTTGACGTTCACAAATGATAAGCGGTCCATTATCTTCCATCTATCAGTTAAGAGGCTAGAACGCACTCGGTTCAGTATATTTTTCTCAGAATATCACAGGTCGTCACCACTCTTATGCAAATTGCTAATCGAGTATCGCATAGTATATGAAACTTGACGTTCACAAATGATAAGCGGTCCATTATCTTCCATCTATCAGTTAAGAGGCTAAAACGCACTCGGTTCAGTATATTTTTCTCAGAATATCACAGATCGTCACCACTCTTATGCAAATTGCTAATCGAATATCGCATAGTATATGAAACTTGACCTTCACAAATGATAAGCGGTCCATTATCTTCCATCTATCAGTTAAGAGGCTAAAACGCACTCGGTTCAGTATATTTTTCTCAGAATATCACAGATCGTCACCACTCTTATGCAAATTGCTAATCGAATATCGCATAAAATATGAAACTTGACCTTCACAAATGATAAGCGGTCCATTATCTTCCATCTATCAGTTAAGAGGCTAAAACGCACTCGGTTCAGTATATTTTTCTCAGAATATCACAGGTCGTCACCACTCTTATGCAAATTGCTAATCGAATATCGCATATTATATGAAACTTGACGTTCACAAATGATAAGCGGTCCATTATCTTCCATCTATCAGTTAAGAGGCTAGAACGCACTCGGTTCAGTATATTTTTCTCAGAATATCACAGGTCGTCACCACTCTTATGCAAATTGCTAATCGAGTATCGCATAGTATATGAAACTTGACGTTCACAAATGATAAGCGGTCCATTATCTTCCATCTATCAGTTAAGAGGCTAGAACGCACTCGGTTCAGTATATTTTTCTCAGAATATCACAGATCGTCACCACTCTTATGCAAATTGCTAATCGAATATCGCATAGTATATGAAACTTGACCTTCACAAATGATAAGCGGTCCATTATCTTCCATCTATCAGTTAAGAGGCTAAAACGCACTCGGTTCAGTATATTTTTCTCAGAATATCACAGATCGTCACCACTCTTATGCAAATTGCTAATCGAATATCGCATAAAATATGAAACTTGACCTTCACAAATGATAAGCGGTCCATTATCTTCCATCTATCAGTTAAGAGGCTAAAACGCACTCGGTTCAGTATATTTTTCTCAGAATATCACAGGTCGTCACCACTCTTATGCAAATTGCTAATCGAATATCGCATAGTATATGAAACTTGACGTTCACAATTGATAAGCAGTCCATTATCTTCCATCTATCAGTTAAGAGGCTAGAACGCACTCGGTTCAGTATATTTTTCTCAGAATATCACAGGTCGTCACCACTCTTATGCAAATTGCTAATCGAATATCGCATAGTATATGAAACTTGACGTTCACAATTGATAAGCAGTCCATTATCTTCCATCTATCAGTTAAGAGGCTAGAACGCACTCGGTTCAGTATATTTTTCTCAGAATATCACAGGTCGTCACCACTCTTATGCAAATTGCTAATCGAATATCGCATAGTATATGAAACTTGACGTTCACAAATGATAAGCGGTCCATTATCTTCCATCTATCAGTTAAGAGGCTAGAACGCACTCGGTTCAGTATATTTTTCTCAGAATATCACAGGTCGTCACCACTCTTATGCAAATTGCTAATCGAATATCGCATAGTATATGAAACTTGACGTTCACAAATGATAAGCGGTCCATTATCTTCAATCTATCAGTTAAGAGGCTAGAACGCACTCGGTTCAGTATATTTTTCTCAGAATATCACAGGTCGTCACCACTCTTATGCAAATTGCTAATCGAATATCGCATAGTATATGAAACTTGACGTTCACAAATGATAAGCGGTCCATTATCTTCCATCTACCAGTTAAGAGGCTAGAACGCACTCGGTTCAGTATACTTTTCTCAGAATATCACAGGTCGTCACCACTCTTATGCAAATTGCTAATCGAATATCGCATAGTATATGAAACTTGACGTTCACAAATGATAAGCGGTCCATTATCTTCCATCTATCAGTTAAGAGGCTAAAACGCACTCGGTTCAGTATATTTTTCTCAGAATATCACAGGTCGTCACCACTCTTATGCAAATTGCTAATCGAATATCGCATAGTATATGAAACTTGACGTTCACAAATGATAAGCGGTCCATTATCTTCCATCTATCAGTTAAGAGGCTAAAACGCACTCGGTTCAGTATATTTTTCTCAGAATATCACAGGTCGTCACCACTCTTATGCAAATTGCTAATCGAATATCGCATAGTATATGAAACTTGACGTTCACAAATGATAAGCGGTCCATTTTCTTCCATCTATTAGTTAAGAGGCTAAAACGCACTCGGTTCAGTATATTTTTCTGAGAATATCACAGGTCGTCACCACTCTTATGCAAATTGCTAATCGAATATCGCATAGTATATGAAACTTGACGTTCACAATTGATAAGCAGTCCATTATCTTCCATCTATCAGTTAAGAGGCTAGAACGCACTCGGTTCAGTATATTTTTCTCAGAATATCACAGGTCGTCACCACTCTTATGCAAATTGATAATCGAATATCGCATAGTATATGAAACTTGACGTTCACAAATGATAAGCGGTCCATTATCTTCCATCTATCAGTTAAGAGGCTAGAACGCACTCGGTTCAGTATATTTTTCTCAGAATATCACAGGTCGTCACCACTCTTATGCAAATTGCTAATCGAATATCGCATAGTATATGAAACTTGACGTTCACAAATGATAAGCGGTCCATTATCTTCCATCTATCAGTTAAGAGGCTAGAACGCACTCGGTTCAGTATATTTTTCTCAGAATATCACAGGTCGTCACCACTCTTATGCAAATTGCTAATCGAATATCGCATAGTATATGAAACTTGACGTTCACAAATGATAAGCGGTCCATTATCTTCCATCTATCAGTTAAGAGGCTAAAACGCACTCGGTTCAGTATATTTTTCTCAGAATATCACAGGTCGTCACCACTCTTATGCAAATTGCTAATCGAATATCGCATAGTATATGAAACTTGACGTTCACAAATGTTAAGCGGTCCATTATCTTCCATCTATCAGTTAAGAGGCTAAAACGCACTCGGTTCAGTATATTTTTCTCAGAATATCACAGGTCGTCACCACTCTTATGCAAATTGCTAATCGAATATCGCATAGTATATGAAACTTGACGTTCACAAATGATAAGCGGTCCATTATCTTCCATCTATCAGTTAAGAGGCTAGAACGCACTCGGTTCAGTATATTTTTCTCAGAAGATCACATGTCGTCACCACTCTTATGCAAATTGCTAATCGAATATCGCATAGTATATGAAACCTGACGTTCACAATTGTTAAGCAGTCCATTATCTTCCATCTATCAGTTAAGAGGCTAGAACGCACTCGGTTCAGTATATTTTTCTCAGAACATCACAGGTCGTCACCACTCTTATGCAAATTGCTAATCGAATATCGCATAGTATATGAAACTTGACGTTCACAATTGATAAGCAGTCCATTATCTTCCATCTATCAGTTAAGAGGCTAGAACGCACTCGTTTCAGTATATTTTTCTCAGAACATCACAGGTCGTCACCACTCTTATGCAAATTGCTAATCGAATATCGCATAGTATATGAAACCTGACGTTCAAAATTGTTAAGCAGTCCATTATCTTCCATCTATTAGTTAAGAGGCTAGAACGCACTCGGTTCAGTATATTTTTCTCAGAACATCACAGGTCGTCACCACTCTTATGCAAATTGCTAATCGAATATCGCATAGTATATGAAACCTGACGTTCACAATTGTTAAGCAGTCCATTATCTTCCATCTATCAGTTAAGAGGCTAGAACGCACTCGGTTCAGTATATTTTTCTCAGAACATCACAGGTCGTCACCACTCTTATGCAAACTAATCGAATATGGCATATTATAGGAAACCTGACGTTCACAAATGATCAGCAGTCCATTATCTTCCACCTATCAGTTAAGAGGCTAGAACGCACTCGGTTCAGTATATTTTTCTCAGAACATCACAGGTCGTCACCACTCTTATGCAAATTGCTAATCGAATACGCATAGTATATGAAACTTGACGTTCACAATTGATAAGCAGTCCACTATCTTCCATCTATCAGTTAAGAGGCTAGAACGCACTCGGTTCAGTATATTTTTCTCAGAACATCACAGGTCGTCACCACTCTTATGCAAATTGCTAATCGAATATCACATACTATATGAAACCTGACGTTCACAAATGAAGAGCAGTCCATTATCTTCAATCTATCAGTTAAGAGACTAGAACGCACTCGGTTCAGTATATTTTTCTCAGAACATCACAGGTCGTCACCACTGTTATGCAAATTGCTCATCGAATATCGCATAGTATATGAAACTTGACGTTCACAATTGTTAAGCAGTCCATTATCTTCCATCTATCAGTTAAGAGGCTAGAACGCACTCGGTTCAGTATATTTTTCTCAGAATATCACAGGTCGTCACCACTCTTATGCAAACTGCTAATCGAATATCGCATAGTATATGAAACTTGACGTTCACAAATGATAAGCAGTCCATTATCTTTCACCTATCAGTTAAGAGGCTAGAACGCACTCGGTTCAGTATATTTTTCTCAGAATATCACAGGTCGTCACCACTCTTATGCAAATTGCTAATCGAATATCGCATAGTATGTATATGAAACTTGACTTTCACAAATGATAAGCGGTCCATTATCTTCCATCTATCAGTTAAGAGGCTAGAACGCACTCGGTTCAGTATATTTTTCTCAGAATATCACAGGTCGTCACCACTCTTATGCAAATTGCTAATCGAATACGCATAGTATATGAAACTTGACGTTCACAATTGATAAGCAGTCAATTATCTTCCATCTATCAGTTAAGAGGCTAGAACGCACTCGGTTCAGTATATTTTTCTCAGAACATCACAGGTCGTCACCACTCTTATGCAAATTGCTAATCGAATATCGCATAGTATATGAAACTTGACGTTCACAAATGATAAGCGGTCCATTATCTTCCATCTATCAGTTAAGAGGCTAAAACGCACTCGGTTCAGTATACTTTTTTCAGAATATCACAGGTCGTCACCACTCTTATGCAAATTGCTAATCGAATATCGCATAGTATATGAAACTTGACGTTCACAAATGATAAGCGGTCCATTATCTTCCATCTATCAGTTAAGAGGCTAAAACGCACTCGGTTCAGTATATTTTTCTCAGAATATCACAGGTCGTCACCACTCTTATGCAAATTGCTAATCGAATATCGCATAGTATATGAAACTTGACGTTCACAAATGATAAGCGGTCCATTATCTTCCATCTATCAGTTAAGAGGCTAAAACGCACTCGGTTCAGTATATTTTTCTCAGAATATCACAGGTCGTCACCACTCTTATGCAAATTGCTAATCGAATATCGCATAGTATATGAAACTTGACGTTCACAAATGATAAGCGGTCCATTATCTTCCATCTATCAGTTAAGAGGCTAAAACGCACTCGGTTCAGTATATTTTTCTCAGAATATCACAGGTCGTCACCACTCTTATGCAAATTGCTAATCGAATATCGCATAGTATATGAAACTTGACTTTCACAAATGATAAGCGGTCCATTATCTTCCATCTATCAGTTAAGAGGCTAGAACGCACTCGGTTCAGTATATTTTTCTCAGAATATCACAGGTCGTCACCACTCTTATGCAAATTGCTAATCGAATATCGCATAGTATATGAAACTTGACGTTCACAAATGATAAGCGGTCCATCATCTTCCATCTATCAGTTAAGAGGCTAGAACGCACTCGGTTCAGTATATTTTTCTCAGAATATCACAGGTCGTCACCACTCTTATGCAAATTGCTAATCGAATATCGCATAGTATATGAAACTTGACGTTCACAAATGATAAGCGGTCCATTATCTTCCATCTATCAGTTAAGAGGCTAGAACGCACTCGGTTCAGTATACTTTTCTCAGAATATCACAGGTCGTCACCACTCTTATGCAAATTGCTAATCGAATATCGCATAGTATATGAAACTTGACGTTCACAAATGATAAGCGGTCCATTATCTTCCATCTATCAGTTAAGAGGCTAAAACGCACTCGGTTCAGTATATTTTTCTCAGAATATCACAGGTCGTCACCACTCTTTTGCAAATTGCTAATCGAATATCGCATAGTATATGAAACTTGACGTTCACAAATGATAAGCGGTCCATTATCTTCCATCTATCAGTTAAGAGGCTAAAACGCACTCGGTTCAGTATATTTTTCTCAGAATATCACAGGTCGTCACCACTCTTATGCAAATTGCTAATCGAATATCGCATAGTATATGAAACTTGACGTTCACAAATGATAAGCGGTCCATTTTCTTCAATCTATCAGTTAAGAGGCTAAAACGCACTCGGTTCAGTATATTTTTCTGAGAATATCACAGGTCGTCACCACTCTTATGCAAATTGCTAATCGAATATCGCATAGTATATGAAACTTGACGTTCACAATTGATAAGCAGTCCATTATCTTCCATCTATCAGTTAAGAGGCTAGAACGCACTCGGTTCAGTATATTTTTCTCAGATTATCACAGGTCGTCACCACTCTTATGCAAATTGATAATCGAATATCGCATAGTATTTGAAACTTGACGTTCACAAATGATAAGCGGTCCATTATCTTCCATCTATCAGTTAAGAGGCTAGAACGCACTCGGTTCAGTATATTTTTCTCAGAATATCACAGGTCGTCACCACTCTTATGCAAATTGCTAATCGAATATCGCATAGTATATGAAACTTGACGTTCACAAATGATAAGCGGTCCATTATCTTCCATCTATCAGTTAAGAGGCTAGAACGCACTCGGTTCAGTATATTTTTCTCAGATTATCACAGGTCGTCACCACTCTTATGCAAATTGCTAATCGAATATCGCATAGTATATGAAACTTGACGTTCACAAATGATAAGCGGTCCATTATCTTCCATCTATCAGTTAAGAGGCTAAAACGCACTCGGTTCAGTATATTTTTCTCAGAATATCACAGGTCGTCACCACTCTTATGCAAATTGCTAATCGAATATCGCATAGTATATGAAACTTGACGTTCACAAATGATAAGCGGTCCATTATCTTCCATCTATCAGTTAAGAGGCTAGAACGCACTCGGTTCAGTATATTTTTCTCAGAATATCACAGGTCGTCACCACTCTTATGCAAATTGCTAATCGAATATCGCATAGTATATGAAACTTGACGTTCACAAATGATAAGCGGTCCATTATCTTCCATCTATCAGTTAAGAGGCTAGAACGCACTCGGTTCAGTATATTTTTCTCAGAATATCACAGGTCGTCACCACTCTTATGCAAACTGCTAATCGAATATCGCATAGTATATGAAACTTGACGTTCACAAATGATAAGCAGTCCATTATCTTCCACCTATCAGTTAAGAGGCTAGAACGCACTCGGTTCAGTATATTTTTCTCAGAATATCACAGGTCGTCACCACTCTTATGCAAATTGCTAATCGAATATCGCATAGTATATGAAACTTGACGTTCACAAATGATAAGCGGTCCATTATCTTCCATCTATCAGTTAAGAGGCTAAAACGCACTCGGTTCAGTATATTTTTCTCAGAATATCACAGGTCGTCACCACTATTATGCAAATTGCTAATCGAATATCGCATAGTATATGAAACTTGACGTTCACAAATGATAAGCGGTCCATTATCTTCCATCTATCAGTTAAGAGGCTAAAACGCACTCGGTTCAGTATATTTTTCTCAGAATATCACAGGTCGTCACCACTCTTATGCAAATTGCTAATCGAATATCGCATAGTATATGAAACTTGACTTTCACAAATGATAAGCGGTCCATTATCTTCCATCTATCAGTTAAGAGGCTAGAACGCACTCGGTTCAGTATATTTTTCTCAGAATATCACAGGTCTTATGCAAATTGCTAATCGAATATCGCATAGTATATGAAACTTGACGTTCACAAATGATAAGCGGTCCATTATCTTCCATCTATCAGTTAAGAGGCTAGAACGCACTCGGTTCAGTATATTTTTCTCAGAATATCACCACTCTTATGCAAATTGCTAATCGAATATCGCATAGTATATGAAACTTGACGTTCACAAATGATAAGCGGTCCATTATCTTCCATCTATCAGTTAAGAGGCTAGAACGCACTCGGTTCAGTATATTTTTCTCAGAATATCACAGGTCGTCACCACTCTTATGCAAATTGCTAATCGAATATCGCATAATATATGAAACTTGACGTTCACAAATGATAAGCGGTCCATTATCTTCCATCTATCAGTTAAGAGGCTAGAACGCACTCGGTTCAGTATACTTTTCTCAGAATATCACAGGTCGTCACCACTCTTATGCAAATTGCTAATCGAATATCGCATAGTATATGAAACTTGACGTTCACAAATGATAAGCGGTCCATTATCTTCCATCTATCAGTTAAGAGGCTAAAACGCACTCGGTTCAGTATATTTTTCTCAGAATATCACAGGTCGTCACCACTCTTATGCAAATTGCTAATCGAATATCGCATATTATATGAAACTTGACGTTCACAAATGATAAGCGGTCCATTATCTTCCATCTACCAGTTAAGAGGCTAGAACGCACTCGGTTCAGTATACTTTTCTCAGAATATCACAGGTCGTCACCACTCTTATGCAAATTGCTAATCGAATATCGCATAGTATATGAAACTTGACGTTCACAAATGATAAGCGGTCCATTATCTTCCATCTATCAGTTAAGAGGCTAAAACGCACTCGGTTCAGTATATTTTTCTCAGAATATCACAGGTCGTCACCACTCTTATGCAAATTGCTAATCGAATATCGCATAGTATATGAAACTTGACGTTCACAAATGATAAGCGGTCCATTATCTTCCATCTATCAGTTAAGAGGCTAAAACGCACTCGGTTCAGTATATTTTTCTCAGAATATCACAGGTCGTCACCACTCTTATGCAAATTGCTAATCGAATATCGCATAGTATATGAAACTTGACGTTCACAAATGATAAGCGGTCCATTATCTTCCATCTATCAGTTAAGAGGCTAGAACGCACTCGGTTCAGTATATTTTTCTCAGAATATCACAGGTCGTCACCACTCTTATGCAAATTGCTAATCGAATATCGCATAGTATATGAAACTTGACGTTCACAAATGTTAAGCGGTCCATTATCTTCCAGTTAAGAGGCTAAAACGCACTCGGTTCAGTATATTTTTCTCAGAATATCACAGGTCGTCACCACTCTTATGCAAATTGCTAATCGAATATCGCATAGTATATGAAACTTGACGTTCACAAATGATAAGCGGTCCATTATCTTCCATCTATCAGTTAAGAGGCTAGAACGCACTCGGTTCAGTATATTTTTCTCAGAAGATCACATGTCGTCACCACTCTTATGCAAATTGCTAATCGAATATCGCATAGTATATGAAACCTGACGTTCACAATTGTTAAGCAGCCCATTATCTTCCATCTATCAGTTAAGAGGCTAGAACGCACTCGGTTCAGTATATTTTTCTCAGAACATCACAGGTCGTCACCACTCTTATGCAAATTGCTAATCGAATATCGCATAGTATATGAAACTTGACGTTCACAATTGATAAGCAGTCCATTATCTTCCATCTATCAGTTAAGAGGCTAGAACGCACTCGTTTCAGTATATTTTTCTCAGAACATCACAGGTCGTCACCACTCTTATGCAAATTGCTAATCGAATATCGCATAGTATATGAAACCTGACGTTCAAAATTGTTAAGCAGTCCATTATCTTCCATCTATTAGTTAAGAGGCTAGAACGCACTCGGTTCAGTATATTTTTCTCAGAACATCACAGGTCGTCACCACTCTTATGCAAATTGCTAATCGAATATCGCATAGTATATGAAACCTGACGTTCACAATTGTTAAGCAGTCCATTATCTTCCATCTATCAGTTAAGAGGCTAGAACGCACTCGGTTCAGTATATTTTTCTCAGAACATCACAGGTCGTCACCACTCTTATGCAAACTAATCGAATATGGCATATTATAGGAAACCTGACGTTCACAAATGATCAGCAGTCCATTATCTTCCACCTATCAGTTAAGAGGCTAGAACGCACTCGGTTCAGTATATTTTTCTCAGAATATCACAGGTCGTCACCACTCTTATGCAAATTGCTAATCGAATATCGCACAGTATATGAAACTTGACGTTCACAAATGATAAGCGGTCCATTATCTTCCATCTATCAGTTAAGAGGCTAAAACGCACTCGGTTCAGTATACTTTTTTCAGAATATCACAGGTCGTCACCACTCTTATGCAAATTGCTAATCGAATATCGCATAGTATATGAAACTTGACGTTCACAAATGATAAGCGGTCCATTATCTTCCATCTATCAGTTAAGAGGCTAGAACGCACTCGGTTCAGTATATTTTTCTCAGAACATCACAGGTCGTCACCACTCTTATGCAAATTGCTAATCGAATACGCATAGTATATGAAACTTGACGTTCACAATTGATAAGCAGTCCACTATCTTCCATCTATCAGTTAAGAGGCTAGAACGCACTCGGTTCAGTATATTTTTCTCAGAACATCACAGGTCGTCACCACTCTTATGCAAATTGCTAATCGAATATCACATACTATATGAAACCTGACGTTCACAAATGAAGAGCAGTCCATTATCTTCAATCTATCAGTTAAGAGACTAGAACGCACTCGGTTCAGTATATTTTTCTCAGAACATCACAGGTCGTCACCACTCTTATGCAAATTGCTAATCGAATATCGCATAGTATATGAAACTTGACGTTCACAAATGATAAGCGGTCCATTATCTTCCATCTATCAGTTAAGAGGCTAGAACGCACTCGGTTCAGTATATTTTTCTCAGAATATCACAGGTCGTCACCACTCTTATGCAAATTGCTAATCGAATATCGCATAATATATGAAACTTGACGTTCACAAATGATAAGCGGTCCATTATCTTCCATCTATCAGTTAAGAGGCTAGAACGCACTCGGTTCAGTATACTTTTCTCAGAATATCACAGGTCGTCACCACTCTTATGCAAATTGCTAATCGAATATCGCATAGTATATGAAACTTGACGTTCACAAATGATAAGCGGTCCATTATCTTCCATCTATCAGTTAAGAGGCTAAAACGCACTCGGTTCAGTATATTTTTCTCAGAATATCACAGGTCGTCACCACTCTTATGCAAATTGCTAATCGAATATCGCATATTATATGAAACTTGACGTTCACAAATGATAAGCGGTCCATTATCTTCCATCTACCAGTTAAGAGGCTAGAACGCACTCGGTTCAGTATACTTTTCTCAGAATATCACAGGTCGTCACCACTCTTATGCAAATTGCTAATCGAATATCGCATAGTATATGAAACTTGACGTTCACAAATGATAAGCGGTCCATTATCTTCCATCTATCAGTTAAGAGGCTAAAACGCACTCGGTTCAGTATATTTTTCTCAGAATATCACAGGTCGTCACCACTCTTATGCAAATTGCTAATCGAATATCGCATAGTATATGAAACTTGACGTTCACAAATGATAAGCGGTCCATTATCTTCCATCTATCAGTTAAGAGGCTAAAACGCACTCGGTTCAGTATATTTTTCTCAGAATATCACAGGTCGTCACCACTCTTATGCAAATTGCTAATCGAATATCGCATAGTATATGAAACTTGACGTTCACAAATGATAAGCGGTCCATTATCTTCCATCTATCAGTTAAGAGGCTAGAACGCACTCGGTTCAGTATATTTTTCTCAGAATATCACAGGTCGTCACCACTCTTATGCAAATTGCTAATCGAATATCGCATAGTATATGAAACTTGACGTTCACAAATGTTAAGCGGTCCATTATCTTCCAGTTAAGAGGCTAAAACGCACTCGGTTCAGTATATTTTTCTCAGAATATCACAGGTCGTCACCACTCTTATGCAAATTGCTAATCGAATATCGCATAGTATATGAAACTTGACGTTCACAAATGATAAGCGGTCCATTATCTTCCATCTATCAGTTAAGAGGCTAGAACGCACTCGGTTCAGTATATTTTTCTCAGAAGATCACATGTCGTCACCACTCTTATGCAAATTGCTAATCGAATATCGCATAGTATATGAAACCTGACGTTCACAATTGTTAAGCAGCCCATTATCTTCCATCTATCAGTTAAGAGGCTAGAACGCACTCGGTTCAGTATATTTTTCTCAGAACATCACAGGTCGTCACCACTCTTATGCAAATTGCTAATCGAATATCGCATAGTATATGAAACTTGACGTTCACAATTGATAAGCAGTCCATTATCTTCCATCTATCAGTTAAGAGGCTAGAACGCACTCGTTTCAGTATATTTTTCTCAGAACATCACAGGTCGTCACCACTCTTATGCAAATTGCTAATCGAATATCGCATAGTATATGAAACCTGACGTTCAAAATTGTTAAGCAGTCCATTATCTTCCATCTATTAGTTAAGAGGCTAGAACGCACTCGGTTCAGTATATTTTTCTCAGAACATCACAGGTCGTCACCACTCTTATGCAAATTGCTAATCGAATATCGCATAGTATATGAAACCTGACGTTCACAATTGTTAAGCAGTCCATTATCTTCCATCTATCAGTTAAGAGGCTAGAACGCACTCGGTTCAGTATATTTTTCTCAGAACATCACAGGTCGTCACCACTCTTATGCAAACTAATCGAATATGGCATATTATAGGAAACCTGACGTTCACAAATGATCAGCAGTCCATTATCTTCCACCTATCAGTTAAGAGGCTAGAACGCACTCGGTTCAGTATATTTTTCTCAGAATATCACAGGTCGTCACCACTCTTATGCAAATTGCTAATCGAATATCGCACAGTATATGAAACTTGACGTTCACAAATGATAAGCGGTCCATTATCTTCCATCTATCAGTTAAGAGGCTAAAACGCACTCGGTTCAGTATACTTTTTTCAGAATATCACAGGTCGTCACCACTCTTATGCAAATTGCTAATCGAATATCGCATAGTATATGAAACTTGACGTTCACAAATGATAAGCGGTCCATTATCTTCCATCTATCAGTTAAGAGGCTAGAACGCACTCGGTTCAGTATATTTTTCTCAGAACATCACAGGTCGTCACCACTCTTATGCAAATTGCTAATCGAATACGCATAGTATATGAAACTTGACGTTCACAATTGATAAGCAGTCCACTATCTTCCATCTATCAGTTAAGAGGCTAGAACGCACTCGGTTCAGTATATTTTTCTCAGAACATCACAGGTCGTCACCACTCTTATGCAAATTGCTAATCGAATATCACATACTATATGAAACCTGACGTTCACAAATGAAGAGCAGTCCATTATCTTCAATCTATCAGTTAAGAGACTAGAACGCACTCGGTTCAGTATATTTTTCTCAGAACATCACAGGTCGTCACCACTGTTATGCAAATTGCTAATCGAATATCGCATAGTATATGAAACTTGACGTTCACAATTGTTAAGCAGTCCATTATCTTCCATCTATCAGTTAAGAGGCTAGAACGCACTCGGTTCAGTATATTTTTCTCAGAATATCACAGGTCGTCACCACTCTTATGCAAACTGCTAATCGAATATCGCATAGTATATGAAACTTGACGTTCACAAATGATAAGCGGTCCATTATCTTCCATCTATCAGTTAAGAGGCTAGAACGCACTCGGTTCAGTATATTTTTCTCAGAATATCACAGGTCGTCACCACTCTTATGCAAATTGCTAATCGAATATCGCATAGTATGTATATGAAACTTGACTTTCACAAATGATAAGCGGTCCATTATCTTCCATCTATCAGTTAAGAGGCTAGAACGCACTCGGTTCAGTATATTTTTCTCAGAATATCACAGGTCGTCACCACTCTTATGCAAATTGCTAATCGAATACGCATAGTATATGAAACTTGACGTTCACAATTGATAAGCAGTCCATTATCTTCCATCTATCAGTTAAGAGGCTAGAACGCACTCGGTTCAGTATATTTTTCTCAGAACATCACAGGTCGTCACCACTCTTATGCAAATTGCTAATCGAATATCGCATAGTATATGAAACTTGACGTTCACAAATGATAAGCGGTCCATTATCTTCCATCTATCAGTTAAGAGGCTAAAACGCACTCGGTTCAGTATACTTTTTTCAGAATATCACAGGTCGTCACCACTCTTATGCAAATTGCTAATCGAATATCGCATAGTATATGAAACTTGACGTTCACAAATGATAAGCGGTCCATTATCTTCCATCTATCAGTTAAGAGGCTAAAACGCACTCGGTTCAGTATATTTTTCTCAGAATATCACAGGTCGTCACCACTCTTATGCAAATTGCTAATCGAATATCGCATAGTATATGAAACTTGACGTTCACAAATGATAAGCGGTCCATTATCTTCCATCTATCAGTTAAGAGGCTAAAACGCACTCGGTTCAGTATATTTTTCTCAGAATATCACAGGTCGTCACCACTCTTATGCAAATTGCTAATCGAATATCGCATAGTATATGAAACTTGACGTTCACAAATGATAAGCGGTCTATTATCTTCCATCTATCAGTTAAGAGGCTAGAACGCACTCGGTTCAGTATATTTTTCTCAGAATATCACAGGTCGTCACCACTCTTATGCAAATTGCTAATCGAATATCGCATAGTATATGAAACTTGACGTTCACAAATGATAAGCGGTCCATTATCTTCCATCTATCAGTTAAGAGGCTAGAACGCACTCGGTTCAGTATACTTTTCTCAGAATATCACAGGTCGTCACCACTCTTATGCAAATTGCTAATCGAATATCGCATAGTATATGAAACTTGACGTTCACAAATGATAAGCGGTCCATTATCTTCCATCTATCAGTTAAGAGGCTAAAACGCACTCGGTTCAGTATATTTTTCTCAGAATATCACAGGTCGTCACCACTCTTATGCAAATTGCTAATCGAATATCGCATAGTATATGAAACTTGACGTTCACAAATGATAAGCGGTCCATTATCTTCCATCTATCAGTTAAGAGGCTAAAACGCACTCGGTTCAGTATATTTTTCTCAGAATATCACAGGTCGTCACCACTCTTATGCAAATTGCTAATCGAATATCGCATAGTATATGAAACTTGACGTTCACAAATGATAAGCGGTCCATTTTCTTCAATCTATCAGTTAAGAGGCTAAAACGCACTCGGTTCAGTATATTTTTCTGAGAATATCACAGGTCGTCACCACTCTTATGCAAATTGCTAATCGAATATCGCATAGTATATGAAACTTGACGTTCACAATTGATAAGCAGTCCATTATCTTCCATCTATCAGTTAAGAGGCTAGAACGCACTCGGTTCAGTATATTTTTCTCAGAATATCACAGGTCGTCACCACTCTTATGCAAATTGATAATCGAATATCGCATAGTATTTGAAACTTGACGTTCACAAATGATAAGCGGTCCATTATCTTCCATCTATCAGTTAAGAGGCTAGAACGCACTCGGTTCAGTATATTTTTCTCAGAATATCACAGGTCGTCACCACTCTTATGCAAATTGCTAATCGAATATCGCATAGTATATGAAACTTGACGTTCACAAATGATAAGCGGTCCATTATCTTCCATCTATCAGTTAAGAGGCTAGAACGCACTCGGTTCAGTATATTTTTCTCAGATTATCACAGGTCGTCACCACTCTTATGCAAATTGCTAATCGAATATCGCATAGTATATGAAACTTGACGTTCACAAATGATAAGCGGTCCATTATCTTCCATCTATCAGTTAAGAGGCTAAAACGCACTCGGTTCAGTATATTTTTCTCAGAATATCACAGGTCGTCACCACTCTTATGCAAATTGCTAATCGAATATCGCATAGTATATGAAACTTGACGTTCACAAATGTTAAGCGGTCCATTATCTTCCATCTATCAGTTAAGAGGCTAAAACGCACTCGGTTCAGTATATTTTTCTCAGAATATCACAGGTCGTCACCACTCTTATGCAAATTGCTAATCGAATATCGCATAGTATATGAAACTTGACGTTCACAAATGATAAGCGGTCCATTATCTTCCATCTATCAGTTAAGAGGCTAGAACGCACTCGGTTCAGTATATTTTTCTCAGAATATCACAGGTCGTCACCACTCTTATGCAAATTGCTAATCGAATATCGCATAGTATATGAAACTTGACGTTCACAAATGATAAGCGGTCCATTATCTTCCATCTATCAGTTAAGAGGCTAGAACGCACTCGGTTCAGTATATTTTTCTCAGAATATCACAGGTCGTCACCACTCTTATGCAAATTGCTAATCGAATATCGCATAGTATATGAAACTTGACGTTCACAAATGATAAGCGGTCCATTATCTTCCATCTATCAGTTAAGAGGCTAGAACGCACTCGGTTCAGTATATTTTTCTCAGAATATCACAGGTCGTCACCACTGTTATGCAAATTGCTAATCGAATATCGCATAGTATATGAAACTTGACGTTCACAATTGATAAGCAGTCCATTATCTTCCATCTATCAGTTAAGAGGCTAGAACGCACTCGGTTCAGTATATTTTTCTCAGAATATCACAGGTCGTCACCACTCTTATGCAAACTGCTAATCGAATATCGCATAGTATATGAAACTTGACGTTCACAATTGATAATCAGTCCATTATCTTCCATCTATCAGTTCAGTATATTTTTCTCAGAATATCACAGGTCGTCACCACTCTTATGCAAATTGCTAATCGAATATCGCATAGTATCTGAAACCTGACGTTCACAATTGTTAAGCAGTCCATTATCTTCCATCTATCAGTTAAGAGGCTAGAACGCACTCGGTTCAGTATATTTTTCTCAGAACATCACAGGTCGTCACCACTCTTATGCAAATTGCTAATCGAATATCGCATAGTATATGAAACCTGACGTTCAAAATTGTTAAGCAGTCCATTATCTTCCATCTATTAGTTAAGAGGCTAGAACGCACTCGGTTCAGTATATTTTTCTCAGAACATCACAGGTCGTCACCACTCTTATGCAAATTGCTAATCGAATATCGCATAGTATATGAAACCTGACGTTCACAATTGTTAATCAGTCCATTATCTTCCATCTATCAGTTAAGAGGCTAGAACGCACTCGGTTCAGTATATTTTTCTCAGAACATCACAGGTCGTCACCACTCTTATGCAAACTAATCGAATATGGCATATTATAGGAAACCTGACGTTCACAAATGATCAGCAGTCCATTATCTTCCACCTATCAGTTAAGAGGCTAGAACGCACTCGGTTCAGTATATTTTTCTCAGAACATCACAGGTCGTCACCACTCTTATGCAAATTGCTAATCGAATACGCATAGTATATGAAACTTGACGTTCACAATTGATAAGCAGTCCACTATCTTCCATCTATCAGTTAAGAGGCTAGAACGCACTCGGTTCAGTATATTTTTCTCAGAACATCACAGGTCGTCACCACTCTTATGCAAATTGCTAATCGAATACGCATAGTATATGAAACCTGACGTTCACAAATGAAGAGCAGTCCATTATCTTCAATCTATCAGTTAAGAGACTAGAACGCACTCGGTTCAGTATATTTTTCTCAGAACATCACAGGTCGTCACCACTGTTATGCAAATTGCTAATCGAATATCGCATAGTATATGAAACTTGACGTTCACAATTGTTAAGCAGTCCATTATCTTCCATCTATCAGTTAAGAGGCTAGAACGCACTCGGTTCAGTATACTTTTCTCAGAATATCACAGGTCGTCACCACTCTTATGCAAATTGCTAATCGAATATCGCATAGTATGTATATGAAACTTGACTTTCACAAATGATAAGCGGTCCATTATCTTCCATCTATCAGTTAAGAGGCTAGAACGCACTCGGTTCAGTATATTTTTCTCAGAATATCACAGGTCGTCACCACTCTTATGCAAATTGCTAATCGAATACGCATAGTATATGAAACTTGACGTTCACAATTGATAAGCAGTCCATTATCTTCCATCTATCAGTTAAGAGGCTAGAACGCACTCGGTTCAGTATATTTTTCTCAGAACATCACAGGTCGTCACCACTCTTATGCAAATTGCTAATCGAATATCGCATAGTATATGAAACTTGACGTTCACAAATGATAAGCGGTCCATTACCTTCCATCTATCAGTTAAGAGGCTAAAACGCACTCGGTTCAGTATATTTTTCTCAGAGTATCACAGGTCGTCACCACTCTTATGCAAATTGCTAATCGAATATCGCATAGTATATGAAACTTGACGTTCACAAATGATAAGCGGTCCATTATCTTCCATCTATCAGTTAAGAGGCTAGAACGCACTCGGTTCAGTATATTTTTCTCAGAATATCACAGGTCGTCACCACTCTTATGCAAATTGATAATCGAATATCGCATAGTATTTGAAACTTGACGTTCACAAATGATAAGCGGTCCATTATCTTCCATCTATCAGTTAAGAGGCTAGAACGCACTCGGTTCAGTATATTTTTCTCAGAATATCACAGGTCGTC